>PVIC010002599.1:0-75789 GCA_004025085.1 Thryonomys swinderianus
CCACCAAGACTGAGTATTAAAAATAACCTTTACTAAACAAGTGGTTTTTTAAAATAAAGGCACAGCTATAGATAACATTAGTTTTAAGGTGCCTTTGTGTGCTTAGTATTCTTTTATAAATAAGATTATTGAGTTGAA
Source organism: Thryonomys swinderianus (assembly GCA_004025085.1). Lineage (NCBI taxonomy): Eukaryota > Metazoa > Chordata > Mammalia > Rodentia > Thryonomyidae > Thryonomys > Thryonomys swinderianus. The sequence continues at coordinate 139 of PVIC010002599.1, forward strand.
TAAAATTCTTATCTTGAAATATGAAAGAGTATGATAAGAATGAGTTTTAAGAACAGCAAATATCACATAGCCTTCTCAAATGCTTAAGACTCATATTGCAGGAATGATGGAGTTATTGTTTTACTTAATGACCACTGTTTCATGCTAAGTCTTCCAAAAGAAAGTTAGTTGTATGCCAATATCAACTTACTCTTCCAGAAACATCAACTTTTCCAAATGCAGAAGCTCTTGGCCAAGAACTGTGATTAAATGCTCTGTTCAGTTCTTTCAGTTCAAGAGAAAGGCATTCTTTTGCAGGCCCTACATAAGAGATGAAATTCTTGAGATGTTAGTGTGATTATCCTATAGGTACACATTGCAATACTTAGTTAGTTTTGGTTAGTACTTTATTTTTCATATGATAAACCACACTGTGCCCATGGAAATGCAAACCTGCTGCCACCTCTACCATGTTATTTCATCTCATTTTTAAAAGTTGACAGTATTTCTTGATTTACATTAATAAAAACTAATGAAACAAAAATTTCAGTCATGTTCTATTTTATTTGGTGGATATAATACCTCTGACCAATCTCAGCTTGCTTAAAATCAGACATTATAAGAGACTCATGCCTTCAGGAACTAACTCCTTATGGTTTCTCCACTAGACCACTCTAACCCTAGACCAAATTTTCTTTTATTCCATGAATGAGTAATAATAAACACATTATTTATATTTCACTGAAAGATAGAATGAGTGATGCGTTGATGGAATAAATGAAAATCTGGTTAAGAGGATTAAGTCCTGATATCAAACATGACAATGTAGTAGATCCTTGACTTACAAACACCCTAGTTGTGAACCTTTCACAGATACTGACAGGCCTCACACTATCAACTCTCTAACTCACGTGTCTGCTGGACACCATCGCTGTCGCACTGCTGGGTGCTCGCTGTACAGGGCGGGGGGCACAGCAGTACAGTGGGCAGTCAGAGCCCAGGGTGTCCGGAAGCAAGAGGAAGGGCAGTGGTGATGTGCAGGGGACCACTGGAAAACGCAAAGCAACAGCCATAGGGACAAAAGTAAAAACTGAGAAACTGGACCAAGGCTAAAAGATGGTAGACATCGCTGATTCTTTTTGTGTATGTTTGGTGTCTATACTTTTTATTGTATATCTGTGTCAAGGTGTGTAAGACCCATTTTATTGGACTTACTGACGAATCCAACTTATCAACATTCTCCCAGAATGAAACCTGTTCACAAATCAGGGAAACACAGTCTTGGAGATCATGCCGGATAATTTTCCTGAGATCCTCTTTCCTCATCTTTACTAGAGGAGGAAGACCAGAGTTATTGCAAGGGAAGCTGTGAGACTATCAAAAGGAGATGTTATACATGCTTTGTAAGCCAAAAAATATCATTGAGCCATTAATTTTAAGTATGGGATAACATGGCTACTCCCTTCTGATGATTCCTGCATGCAGTCTTTCTTTTTTACATCAACGGCGAATTTGAACCAGTATCCATACACTTCATTTCCTCCAACATAGCAGATTTTTTAAATGTGCCTATTTTAAGAATTTTGATAAAATACAGATAATGTGAAATTTCAAACCAGCTTTAGTAATACATCGCAGTGTCACTAAATACACTCACATTGTTGGGCAACCATAATCACCACTATCTCCAGAACTGTTTCACTAGCTTGCACTGAACCTGCACACCCTGTAGACAATCACTCCTTCCAGCTCACATATACACCAATTTACTGTTTTAAGTGCTGGAGCATAACTGAAATTGTATGCTTGTCTGTTTTCTATTTATTTTTATGATTGGCTAATACTCTTGTCTCTTATCTATCCATTGATCTATCTATCACATTTCATACCCATTTGTCTATCAGTTGATATTTGGATTAATTCCTTTTTTGTTATTATACTTAAATGAATGCTGATATTGACTGCATATGTTTATGTCCATAGTATACACACAAATAAAGAACTGCTTGATAATAATGCTATTTTTATGGTTTGAAGAATTTCCAAACCATTCTTCATGGAAGCTGTGGCATTTTATGTCCCTACCAGCTGGACACAGATGCTGATTTTTCTACATCCTTGCTATTCTAAAACACTTGGAATTTTATGAGGTTGTACTAAAAGGTGTGCAATGGTACCTCATTGTGGTTTCAATTTTACTCTCCCTAGTAATTTGAGCACCTTTTCCTGCTATTTTCTGTGTATTTTGAGCTCTATCAACCTATCTCTCAGTCATCTGTATATGCACATATATCTCAGTCATACTGTGTGTATATACATATACATATATATATATATATATGTGTATGTATACACATAAGCACATACACACTAGTCCTTCTAAATAGTGTGCTGTGGTATCTTTGCCTTGTGCACTGTGGCCCTGTCTTTCTCTAATGATTAATGATGTTAAGCACGTCTTCATGTTTAGTGCCACTTGTATGTCAATGGAGAAATGTCCATTAAACATCTTTGCTCATTTAAATTTTACATACATAGTAACAATGACTGTATACACATTTTATTAAAGATGTTTTAGGATCTAATAGCAAAGTCATAGGTTCTTAAAAGTAACTACCACATGAATCTCACAAAGTAAGTCTATTATTCTTGCTATGTTTTATCATCTATAATTATTGTTATTTTATCTAACCTTGCTGAGGATTTTTCCAGGCACTGTATAAAGTACTAACTTACTGGATCATTACAGAAATCTATGAATCTATCTAGAGAGCGCTCTCATTTTACAGATGAGGAAACTGTAAGCTACGTTTTTGCTGAAGGTCATGCTGCTAGCAAATGGAAGAAGCGGGGTTTGAACCTAGGCAGCCAGACTGCAGACCTTCTTCTTAACCCCATTCATCACCTCTGCTCAATGTGGATGCTGTTGGATGGTCCACTGATGAACTTTATGGGACGTGCATGCTACAGAACAATAAATAATAGTTTATTGCTCATGATCTTTCACTTTAGAATACTTAAGGAGATTCATGGACTCATTTCTATGATGATTCTATGGACTTCTGAAGTGAATTAGCAAGATAGCCATTAATTTCCTATAACTTAACTGCCCAAAGCTATGTTTTGACACATACTTACTTTGACACATACTGGAAAACTAAAACATCACATTGTCTTGGCTCAACAGTTTAACGGAGGGTGAAAAGTCATAATGATTTTTGGTACTTTTTATTCTTATATTCTACTAGAAGAGCATACTTGCACCTGATCCATTTATTCCAGTCTTTTTGGAGGGCAAGTCATGTGCTAGCTACTAGTTCCAATTCCAGGAAAATACAGGGATCGAGCTGCGCTCTAGCAGGTTGTGGTGGTGTGTGGGTGTGTGGAGCATGACAGGCAGTAAACGTACGCTTGCATAAATATTTTGGTGTCAAGAACAGTGTAGACGGGGAAGATGAATAAAGTAGGTAAAAGGAGAGACATGTCCTAACAGGTAGGGAGGGGCTGACACCTGGTGTTGTCAGGGAAGGTTTCTGTGATGAAATCTTGGGAAGAAATCATGAAAAATGAAAAGATGAACATGAGTGAAAAGCACCCCAGACAAAGGCAATAAGCAGTGCAAAGGCCCCAAGTCAGGAGCTCCCCTCAGATCTCTGCCCACTAAGGAGTCCACTGTGAGCAGAGCAGAATGAGCGATTAAAATTCATTAACTCCAACATTCTATAAATTCTCCATAACAATGACATGTATCAAGTAGGAAACTCTAGTGAGACCAAGGTTGAAATACACCATATCTGAGTTGGGGAAATAAGATGGAAAAGTAGATCTACTTTTGTAGTGCACAAGGCATCTTGATTATTTTGCTGTCTACTGAGGGACTGTGAATTGTAAGTGTTACAAACAAAAAATAATTATCCAGAGGGTAAAGCCCTGCATAGTCTGGAATAATTTACCCTGAATGCATATGCCCAATGAAAGGTTAAGACTCACTTCTTCTGCATTAACCAATGAGCCTTTCAATGGTAGATCCTTTTACTCTGTCGAAAAATCAATAGTAGTCATCAAATCTAATGGAGAAAGGGGAAAGAAATCTGCAATTGATATTTGGTAAAAAATTAAAAGAGGAGGGCTCATGAGATTCATGTGAGACTGTGTGCTCAAGCTCAGATTTCTTAAAATGTTTTTCATAGACTGTAAAATTATTTTTAAAAATCTATCATTAAATTATATGCTCCAAAAAATTTGACAGTATAAATACTGATGATTTAAGAATATACAACCCTTCTCGAAGCATTGAACAAAGGCCTAAGAGACTATCAAATAAGAAAATGTACTAGGTTCAGCATTATGTGTATATGCTTGTCAATTTTCCTTATTAGATTTCTGTAGTCAGCTCTGAATATCTTAACATGTGAATACTGGAAAACATGAGTTCTTAATTCTATGCTATTATTATATCTAATCTTCTGATTTTTATTATATATTTAATCAAATACTGGAGTAATCATAAATTATAGCACTTTATCTGATACATAATAAAACCCTACCTGGATAGCTCTCAAGTGTGAACAAGTTAAATGACTGAATTTCAGAATAATGCTCAAATATTAATAACACTTTCCCAAAAGAGTCTGTCATATCTCTGACAGAATAAAGTGACCCCCATTGTGTGAGGGAGAAGGAAGGATTCTATGGGATTTCAGCCTCCAAGTACCACTACTAAGCAAAGAATTTCACAATAAAACCAGAGGATTTTGCATAAGCAGTGATAAAATTAAGACAGATATGTGAAGCTGGTGGAAGAAAAAAGAAAATAGTTTCAACCAAGGAAGTCTAGGGTCCAGAGATTTAGCTCAGTGGTTCTGGCGCCTGCCTCGCAAGCGCAAGGTCCTGAGTTTGATCCCCGGTAACCACATACAATGCTGGGTGCAGTGACTCACGCCCACCAGCAATCAATACCACACACCACAGTGCCGGGCGTGGTGGCTCACGCCTGTAATCCCAGCATGCGGTAGGCAGAAACAGGAGGATTGCTGAGTTCGAGGCTTGCAATCCTCATAGTGAGCTCAGGGCCAGCCTGAACTACAAAGTGAGACCCTGTCTCAAAAAAAAAAAAAAAAAAATCTACAATTTAGAAGCCTCTAGGACATCTGGAAAGGGAAGCAGCACTGAGAATGGGAGGTGGAGGATGGGCAGTACTGAAGGCCAGAGTGGTGTTGGGGGTCACTGGTCAGCATGAGAGGACCTAGTCACTGCCTGGTGTTGCCACCGTTTCCTCTCAATGCTTAATAAACCACAGAAGCTCAAAGACTCATCGTATGTGCTTTGTAAGTGAAGTCTGGGTAAAAAGTGGTTGCTGACTATCACATTAAAGTCAAATTAGTCTTCAGAACTTTTCTTAGTGAATGCACAGGACAACTCATTGTGGTTGGCTGGGGGCTCTGTCAGACCAGGAAGTTTTCATTTTATTCCTGAATACCATTAAAGGAAGAGTCACAGTCCCAGAGTGTTTTTAAAGGGGTGGCGCAATGAACAGGCTGCTTTGTGGCTAAGTGGTTGGTTTCAAGTGAAGGAGCAGGGACAGGAGGTGCGGACTCCATGAACTGCATGAAAACAAGGACAGGACACTTCCCCTAGGGCTTCTGGAGGAGCCAAACAGTGCTGATGCCCTTATTTTAGCCCACTGCAGCCCATTTTGGATTTCTGACCTCTGTATCTGAAGAGTAAAACTAAGTGCACAGTTTAAGTCAGCTAGTTTGTTACAAGAAAAAAGGAAAGAGCAAGAGAAAGTGCTTAGATTGAAACAGACATAAATCTTTTTGAAAGGGGCAAATTACGTAAGTATTCATTAATACCTAAAGTGTGATGATTCTTGTACCTACTAAAAGATGCTTTACTCCAAATTCATCACATGAAAATACTTAAGCAATTGGTTTTCCTTTAGTAAAAGAAAACCAGATATAACCCTGAATGGCTCTCACGATAAACATCATATCTCTAGAGTTATTGGTAGGTTTTTTAGCCCATCCAGGCTGCTATAATATAATACCTTAAGCAGGGGTTTTGTTGTTGTTGTTGTTTTTTAACAGTTTTGTAGGCTAGAAAGTCCAAGATCAAGGTACAACAACTTTGATGTCTTCCTGGCTCGTAGACTACTTTCTCATTTAGTCCTCGCGTTGTGGGAGAAGTGAGCGATCTCTCCGGGGTTTTAATTTGTGCTGGCACTAATCCCATTCACGTGGGCTCAGCATGACTTTACAGCATCACCCAGAGTTCACTACAACACATTGAAGATTATGCTCCTAAGTATGAACTCTAGGGCACACAGTCCACAGTACCAAGGATTAAAAAAAAAAAAAAAAAAAGGCCAGTCAATATTAAGAGAGTAAAGTGCTTCACTGAGTAACATTACAGAAATATATGTTCTCACTGCCTTCTATCTGGGGGCAAAAGTACATATGCATACATACAGGAGAAGAAAATAGGAGATATTCTCCTGTTAGTAGCAGTGTTCTTGTGGAGGAAAGTGCTGGGGCATGCAGATTTCTACAAAAAATATAAATTTTTAGATTTTCATCTTTATAAAATTAAGAAATGTATTAATTTCTGACTTTAAACATGGTGAAGACATTTGCTTGGATCATGCTCAAGTAAAGTAAAATACATCTGGTTTCAGAGTAATTAAGAATGAGTTCATCCTAAAAAGTAAATCAGCTCCCTAGAACTGTCTGAAAAAAGCAAACAAAAGAAAATGAAGAGATCGTCTGAACTGATACAGCATCATCCGAGCTCTCTGCTTTAGCCCTTCCCACACAAAGAAAACAAAATCACAGTTCTTGCCCGCCATGTCTACTCAGTGAGGGAGACCGGTTTCCTTTTCCACTTGAGGGTCAAGGGCATATTGGGGCGATGATGTCATTCATGCTCTCAGGTTCCAAATCAACCAACTTATGGTTCAGCCAAAGCACTGAATAGTGAAAAACAGCATCCCTTTCTAGCCAAAGCTGTTTAGAGCAAAAAAGAGATCAACATCTAAAAAATATTAGTGTTCAAAGTAGCAAATACGTTATTATCGGTTTACCCTGCTACTAATTGAACTGCTGATATAAGAAAAGGAATCATCTGAAAACTTATGAATTCTGTTGCCATCTCAGAAAACAACCCGTAATATCCCTTGGCTTTGATGGCTTCTATTATATTCTAGAGCTCGAAGAGAAATAAGCTTGTCAGAACAAAATGCCTTAAAGGGCTCTCCCCCTTCAGAACTGCTGAGAAGACATAGAGTTTGTTGACTGAGAGGAAGCGATCAGCGTGTCCCCCAGAGACGGCATCAAAGGCAGAGGCTGTAGCAACCACGGACTTAATGTGCTCCTTCTCTGATTCTTTCTCCCTCGCACACTGGCCTTCCCGTGGGACTGACTCTCATCAAACTGACAAAATGATCATGTGTGGACTCACCGTTAGTCCCAAGGATTTTCCCAAAGACCAAGGTGGCTTTGAAAGATAATACACAGCTCAGTTTTACACTTGAAGTCCATAGACTAGTGTCTTAGAAGTTGGCTGGCTGAAAAATCTCAGATGGAGTCCATTAATTCACTAAGTTCTTAAACCCATGAGACTAAAAGCTATTGGGTTTCATGAGAAATAAACATAATTTTCAATTAAGTACAGTGACCTCTCATTTATGTAGACTGGCCACACAAAGGATTGTTTGGGTTGGCAGAAATGAGTGGTTAACTCAGTTACTGTATATTGAGCTAGCTGACATTGAGCAAGTTATTTAATACATGAGGCCTCAGTTTCCATATTCATGAAACAAATGGTAATATTTGTACTTATATCTGAAATTTTCTGTAGTAACTAAGTACATGAAAACTACTAGTACTGTTATTTAATAAGAAACACAATAAATGGTAGATTCAACAATGATTAATATAATTTGTATCATTAAGATCATGTATTGGATGAGAAATTATCATAAAATAGAATTATTAACTTAAATTATTAACTTAATTAACCAGTCACAGGTTAATTCCTTTCCTGATCCTTAGAGATCTTAGATTCTTACTACATATGTGATTTATCTATATTATTTTAGAAACTCAATGTGGGTCTATAATTGCTCTAAATATAGAAATTTAAGGATGAATATGACCTTAAGAAGGCCAAAGTTAATTGAGGATTACTAATGTATCTACTTATGGAAATATTTATTATATGAAGCAAGGGAGAGAAGCAGAGAGTTTTACAGGAATACAGCAGGGGACAACCTGGTATGTGGAATAAGAGTCCATTCAAAGATGTCCATGTCCTAATCCTCAGAACGTGTGAACACATGTCATCGGCAGATAGAAATTAAAGTCAACAACTGGCTGACCTCAAGACAAGAAGGTCATCCTGGATTTTTTAGGTGAGCCAAATATAAACATCAGGGTTCTTAAAAGTGGAAGCGAGGAGCAGAAGATCAGAGTGATGTGATATCAAGAGAAGCCAACCCATCGGGGCTGGATTGGAACTTGGAAGAAGGGAACTGTGAACCAAGGTATGCAGGTGACCTCTAGGACCCATGTGTGACAATAAAAGGATCTCATCCAAAGCCTACAGAAAGGTCAAGCCCTACTGATATTTCCCTTTTAGACTTGTGAGACCCTCTTTACAGTTTGGCTGCACAGAACAATAATAAATCAGTGTTGTTTTCTGATACTAAATTTGTGGTAAGTTTTTTCACAAAATTAATACAGGCTAACTACACAAAATTAATACAGGCTAAAACTGAACTTGTAGGTGAAAGGAAGAGGAGAGACCGGGAGGAGAGAAGTTTCTTGGGGCAGGCATGGCAGAGCTGAGTGTTGGAGGATGATATGTAATGATGCACCTAGTAGGTACAGTGAGAGCAGTTACCAGGGTGCATGAAGACTATGGAGTGAATCTATTTTGAGAAGTGGGGTGGTAGAAATTGAGGCCACAGGATATACAGGGGTCAGCCACAGGGAGCTTTCCATAATGTAGTCTTTAGTACTAAAAAAATAAGGCATCTGAGCGGTTTTAATCCAGAGAATAATGTCAGCTTTGCATTTTGGAAGCTTCACTGCAAAAACAGAGGATGGGCTTGCAAAGGGCAGGCCGAAAGACAGAAGGCCACATTAGGGATCCGGGGAGAGATGGTGCACATGAGTTACAGCCATGCAGGTCTGGAGAGGAAGGGACCCAGGAATGTGGGGAGTACTAGCCAGTGGAACTGGCTTCGGTGATGATGTGGATGTGAGGCATGCGTAGTAAGAAAGAATCCAAGATGTCTTCTTCATTTCTAGCTTGGGCGGTCAAGGAGGCAAAGATACCCTCAAAGGAGATATAGAACGGAGGAGGAGAAACTGGTGTCAGGAGAACGTGGTAAGCTTCCTCTTGGATGACCACATGGGGACCAAGGGCTGACATCCAAATAGTTATATCTGGAAGCCAGAGCAGACTGGCTAGACTGAAGAGAGGGAAACGACATCTGGAATGAGTTGTCCCTGTGGCATATAGGTATACCGTTACTAGTACAGACGGCTTAATGGGCTGATGATATCTGCAGAATGTACTATGCTGAGGACAGGAGCCTGGGGGATAGCAGCCTATATGAGGTGCTACGGAAAAGAGAGGTTTGTGGAAAATCTGGAGAAGAAATTAGCAAGAAACACCATAGAGAAGCAACAATGTAGTGTCCAATGGGCCAAAAGAATAAAGTTCAAGAAGGGGAAGATACATAGGGTGCAAAACAGGAAGGTAATAATTAGATGATAATGATGGTCATGATGTTCACTGTCACACAATTACAATAACAATGACAATTGAAGCTAACGCTTCTTGTACATTCATCATGTCGCAGATACTATGATTTATTTAATTAACATACATAGAACATATATTTCCAGGAGCTAAATGCTTTATATTTTAATTCTACTCATTCTCATAAAACACTATGTAATGCATACTATTACTGACCCAAGTTTCCAAAACACATAGAAATACAGAGAACTTAAGTGAATTCCCCCAGATTTCTCGATGTGTGAGTGATAGGCTCAAGACTCTTCAGAAGCCATGCTTTTTTTTGGCCGGGGTGGGTGGGAGGGGACAGGGTCTCGCTTTGTAGTTCAGGCTGGCCCTGAGCTCACTATGTAGCCCAGACAAGCCTTGAACTCAGCAATCCTCTTGCCTCTGCCTCCCAAGTGCTGGGATTACAGGCATGGGCCACCATGCCCAGCACTGTGGCTGTGGTACTGATTGCTGGTGGGCGTGAGTCACCACGCCCAATATCATATTATTATGTGGTTACTGGGATCGAACCAGGGACCTTGCACTTGCTAGGCAGGCAGTGGAACCACTGAGCTAAATCTCTGGCCCCAGAATCCTTGCTTTTAACCACTGAGCTTTGCTGCCTCAGGTCCTGTCTCCTTTAATTTTCACCACACGCAACCCAGTAAGTAGGTTCTACCACTGTCCTAATCAGCTGGATGCAACTAACTGAAGGTTAACATCAAGTGAAGATTCAACAGCTGCCACGAGGCCGGCCAGCCCCATTGGCAGACCTGGACAGGTGAGGGCTGCCTGGCTGGATTTAAGTTATATGGGTAGAAGCCAAACAACATGAGCACAGCCAAGCAGAGGACACTGCAGATGGCAGCTCTCATGACAGTGGATTCCCTGTTCAGTGTTAGGCAGATAAGGCCAGGAGCTGGGTTGGGGATGGGGGCAGGTTTGAAGACTTGGCAAATTCTGCTTTGTTTGTGTTTTTATGATTTGACTCTCTACTCTTTTCTGGCATTGTGGGAGATTCTGTTTTGCCCTTCGGAGATGTATTTTTTTTTTCCTCTCAATAGCAATGTGAAGAAATCCTAAATAACTGAACTTTTCAATTATTCAGTGTCTGTTTTCAAGGTAAACTAACATAACCTGGAACAGTTCTCTTCTAGATTAGGTATTCTTTAAGGGTTAAAATGGAACAGGGAGCTTCCAAAAACATGTCACTGTGAATTTCTCATAAATACTGCAGCTTTCTGTGCTGAGGACAAATCCCTGGTGTTCTTCTAGGAGCTCTCTTCCGACCAGGCGTAGAGGAATGTTGTGGGGGTCCTCATTCCCGGGAATGCTGGCCACCGGGTATCACGGGCTGATCTCAGAACAGTCAGTACAAACAACAAACAAAGCTGAAACTCCACTGGGCCTTGTGCCCAAGAAAACCAGCCACACAGGAACTCACACCATGGGGGAAGGAGAAAAGAGAAAAACTTCCAAAAACAAACTAAAGGGAGAAAAGGCCTGGCTGCGAAGATGGCTCCACACTGCCGGCTCCACTCCCATGAAGGCCTGAGAGACGAAGCTGAAAAACAAAGGCTTCCTTGCGCTTACTCAGGAGGGAGCCACGACCTTCAGACTTACTGGGGATGCAATAGTAGAGACCATGAATCTTACTGTACTAAGAAAGGAGATGGTTTTCTGTTCCTGCATAAAAAGAAAAACCTCAGAAATGCTTTATATCAAAAGTGCTTCTGTATACTTGTATGTAGAAGTTACCCTATCTGAAACATCTGACTATGTATAAATCAGTTATGATGATGAAAGGTATTTTAACAAATAAACCTTTTTGATCATTTACCATCCAATAATTAGATGAAACGAGGTGGTATTTGGGTGGGATCCAGTTACTATTTCATGAGTTACAACTGCCAACTGCAACAGTAGGTTGCTAGGTTGTCTAAAAGAAAAGGTAGAGAACTGTACAGGAGATTTTCATTTACTAGACTGACAAGTGACGTGATAATTTCCCTATATCTCATTAGCCACGTACGACTCCAATTTCTGCATTTAAATAGCTCTAGTCACGGGAGATATAGTATGCATCTGAGCAGCTCCTTCTCAGCAAAAATTCCATACTATGGTGAAATCCCTAACCACTCACGGAAACAACACTTCTCTTCCACAACAGATTTGTTGCTCTTCTGCACCACTTCTCTTCATTGTATTGCTTTGCTGTTTGGGGGAAGAAGGCTGCTGTCATGTTATGTAAGACCATTCTTTGGTTGGTAGTTTCTTGTATCGTTTCTGGCCCTAGTGCCAGAAGCACTTCCAGACACATTACAACCAAAAATATCACAAATTTACAAATCCTCCTCTGGCCGAGAATCATAAATAGCCAAAATTTCGAGACTGTGGCTATTTATTTCTTGCTGGGTGGAGTCATCAGAATCACCTCATCGTGTGACCCTCCCAGTGGCTTCCACTCTGATTAATACAGTATTCCCTTAAGTTGTCCTTCATTCTGCCCCCTCTACAATGCTAATTATGATCATAACACAAAGTATCAGTGTCACAGAAGAGTGCTATCCTTTCAAACAGTCACCTTGATAGGACCAGCCACTTACTACTAGTTAACATTTCTTTAAATGTTTCTGGAACTCTCTTTTTGGTATCATCATCAGAGCCCTACATGGAATTCCTTGCCAGACATGCAGGATGCAGGGGGGCTTCAGAGGTTCTCTAGCTCAGTATTCTACTTAACACTCTTCTGCTTCCCACCATGCCTTTGCCCGCTGTTCTCAACCGTTAGCCTATGTCTTGAAGCTGAGGATGATGCCGTAATGAATAACAGGACCCTGTCTTCGTCACTTAGAAAAAGACTGGCACACAGATGGATCATGCAGTATCACTAAGCAGGATGAGAGTTTTGTGGTAATGCAAATGCTGAAGGGACTAAATTAACTCCCAGAGTAGAAATCTGGTTCGTGCTTTGATAGAAAAGGCTGTTTTCCAGGTTGAGAAGCTGGAATAAGATTAATAGTATTGTCAAGAACTGGGGTGGCAGCGGGGTTTGAACATCAAGGAGTAAGTGGTGCAGGAATGATGGAAGGGGGATGAAATGGTTGAGAAGAAACTGGATCAGGAGGGAAGGTCTGGGAAGTTCTGTGTGACGAAGGCAGACAGAGCCCAGGAAGGCGCGTAGACTGCAGGATGCAGAGACACCTGGAGAAGAGGTCTCCTGTTTCACCTGGTCATGACGCACCAGGTATCCCGACAAATGACCACACATCTGGACAGCATTTAAACTTATACAGGCCTTCTCAAGATTTAGAGAAAACCTGCCCCACATTAGTTTCTAACTTATTGTCCTAGCCCTACTGTCCCAGACCCAGAGATCAATCATAATTGTTTTTCCAGATATCAGTTTTTCTAGAATATGAAGACAATGATTATAATTCCAGAAATGTCTCCTTTTCTGCAAGGCTAAATGCCCTCTTCATCCGTGTTTTCCCTAAAACTATCTGCAATTCCCTCTTCATTCTTCTCACCCCTAAGTTGGATATATTCCAGTTGGTCAACATTTCCCTTAAAATGTGGTACTTGGAATGGAACCTACTACTCAAGTGTGGTTCACGACCACACTCTTTGATCTGCATTCAAGCATCAAATTAAGTTGCCCGGCAGACATACCATATTATTGACTCATGCTGAACTTACTGTCAACCACCACGTGTGCTGGTGGTAAGCTCATTTGTTATTCCATTTAGAGACAGATGTTTTCTTAATATAAATACATAACTTTACATTGATCAACTTATGTTTCCTTTGGTAAAATGTGGCCCATTTTCAGAGACTACGAGAACAATAGTCCTTATAATTTTATAATGTTTTGGGCAAACATGACAGGCATAAAGCCAATATCCTCTTCCAATAATGATGTTTAATGAGAAAGGGCTGAAGCAACTCCATAAGCTACCACTGAAGACCTCACAAACATAGGGTGTTTTTACCATGTTTTATCTTCATCTTGGGACAGATTTATTTTTTCCCACACTTCCATGTCTTCCATTTTTATATGTTTTTAAATATCAGAGAGCTGCACTGTAACCAAGATGGCTTCTTGAATTTCCTTCATCTTTTCTGCTCTGAGAATCACATAGTCAAAAATCTCATTTCTGTTGCTCGTTAGTCCTTTTTGAGATGACTTTGAGTTGTTATTCACACATTTCTACTGATATTCACTCACATATTTACAAATTCTGGTGTCATAGTCATATGTCTTATGGTGAACTGCCTCTTAGCACAGGATTTGGTCATTTCATATGAACTTCAAGACAAGATGGCCGTGATCCCTTAGAGGGATCACTCTGTAACCAATTTCTTCCTAGTTTGTTAAATCCTTCCTTAATAACTGAATACATTTTCTTCATACATTTCTTGTACCATAAGAGATTATATTAACAAAGGGAAATTGGTTACATCGACTGAGGGAGCAACAGGAAAAGGCTGACAGGTAAAGATAATAGCAGGGTGTGCAGCTTCTTCATGTACATATATTTAGCTCATTTCTCCCAAGTAGATTGAAATTTTCTTAATGGCTGAGAATGATCACATATTTCTGTGAAATATTGATTTTTCTCTATCACAGTGGACTGTTAAGTACACAACTCAATGAATATTTATAAATAAAAGCACAGCCTGATGTTGAAATGTATATACTTTCAATGAGTGAAACAATGTATTGAATATTTTGTCAATGTGCAACACCATTCCTACATAGAAATCCTGGTAAACATACAGATATTTACATGCTACAGTAAGAGACAATCACAAATCAATGAAAGTTTAGAAAGAAAAAATCACTCTTAAGAATCTCAGTGAAAATTCAGTTAAATAAACATTATAAATGTACTTTATATTAAAATATAAATTCATAAATGTATTTACAATAAAGAACATCAAATTCTGCTTATTTTTGAATTTTTGCAGTTCAACTAATGAGAAACCCATACCGCATAAAATACTCTAATAGATGCAAAGTTTTTTTGCAACCTGTATCTAAAATTATTATAGTACTTCCTCATTTGTGTTATCAGCTCTTTGAGACCAGCCCTACATGGCAAGTACTGACTCTTGTTCACCCAGATAAAGCATAAGCTTTTATTTTTTACTTACAGGGTACATGATTAAAGATTATTCTGGTTGCCAAGGGAGAAATGCTGTTTCAAATTTGAAGTTGAATTGTTTTGTGAATTTGTAATTGTACCCCTTCTAAAGGATGGGGAAGGCAGAGGGGGAAATTCACAAAAGTGACACAAAGCAGATAATAACAGAGCCCTATGAAGAGTTCATAATGATGTTTGAGGTGTGAGGAAAATGGTTTTCATCACAAAGAGCAATCTCTGATCCCCCACTGCCAGTCACTGCGAGAGGGCCACAGAACTAAAGGCCACTGTTGTTTCTAAAACAGATTAAGCACACAGGGTCTGATCTCCAAGAGAAGTCCTGTTTCTTTTCATCTACTACTGAGTCCATGAGGGTGGTGGAAGGTGAACCACAGAACCAGCCATCTACTCACTTGATGTTTGGTGACAGAAATGTGATGGTGTTACTCAAAACAAAATCTAGACAGAACCTGGTCAGCAAACTTTATCTCTTGGGCAACATTTAGGTTAGACTGAGAGAGAATGATACAGATGCTCATGTTCGCTGAGGATGCAATTGGTTATGTGCTCGCTGCCCACTGGACCACAAGCAGCCCTGCTTTGCCTCGCCCCTGTGCCACACCATCCCCCCTTGAAGCCAGCTGATGCTGTACTCTGCAAATTGAGCCAAATATGTAAACCTGTTCTCCTTGAATCTGCAGGGGTCAAACTTTTTAAGAAGAAATGCTGGGAAAACCCGGATGTTGTATAAGTCAAACCCTGACTCACACGGGCGATGGCTCTGCGGTAGCTGTGCCCCAAGGCTCTGAAGGCCGCGCTTGTTGCGCTGCTAGGAGTTCTACCCAGACACCTGCCCGATCGCTTCTGTTCTGAGGACTTCGCCCTCTCACCACTGCTTCCCCGAAGCAGCCAAAACCAGCAGTTGCTGCTTCGTTTTCCTCTGGCCTTTGCCAGGGAAATGGATAGATCGGATGCCTCTCTCCAGCTGCTCGCTTTCGCAGCGATCTTCCGGGGACAGAATTGAGCGATAGGACGCAGCTCCTGTATTTGTGCCCTGACACCGAAGAAGGGGAGGAGAAAGCGGCCGGCAGCAGCCAGCCTGTGGAGGTTTGGACAGGGCTCTCACCCACCCTTTGGCACGTTCTCAGCCTACCTGAAGCCTTGTCACGGATCACCTTGGACAGGAGTCCAGATGTCTCAGCGCTGATTGCAGCTATCTCAAGGGGTAGACCTGGATCGTCTCCACCTCTGGCTCACCTGCAGGTCTTCCTCACGCCAGCCTCCTCTCGGACCTTTACAACAGCTAAAGGGCTATGGACATACGCCAGGGTGAACTTCAGTCACAAAACATCTGTCGTCCGGGTTGTAGAAAAGCTTGATGAACTATCGCCACCACACAGAATGCATCTCTTCAGTGACCTCTGTGATGATGTAGTATTTGCATGCATCCTATGTAACTTCAAGTATACCTGAACTCACTTCTAGATTACTTATAACGCCTAATACAATGTGGTTATGTAGATAGTTGTTACACTGTATTGTACAGGGAAAAATGGCAAGAAAAACAATCTGTACATTTCAGTAGAGATGTAATGATCATAGATCTAACTACATAGTACATGTCAGAAATGTTTCTTCTCCAAATATCTTTGATCAGTGATTGGTTAAAATCCACGGATGGCCAGCTATGAAAGCAAACTGGTGGATAAGCAGTACCAACTACTACGATGTATGCTACATCATGGGTGACCTTGAATCTGTTACAGTTAGTGAAACAAGCCAGATACAAACAGGTCACTTCATTTACATTAATTGTCTAGAATAGGAAAATGCAGAGCAGGAGAGAGTGGGAGGCAGAAAAAGAGGAAAGAAAAGGTGTGAGGGAGAAAGGGAGGGTGCACAAACAGAGACAGAGACAGAGACAAAAAGAGAGAGACAGAGAGAGAGGAGAAGGCAGAAGAGAGGGAGGAGGCATAGTATGTGGTGAGTAGGGCTGATGGGGGTAGAATGCTGAATATTTATGAATGTGAGGTTTATTTTTAGGGTAATAAAAGCATTCTGGAATTAGATACTGGTATTGGTTTTACCTCTATGAATAAACAGAAAACCACTGAAATGCACATTTTAAATGGTGAACTTTATGATATGTGAATAATATTTCAATAAAGCCATCCCAGAAAACTATAACTAAGTTACTTTACAAAAGTTTGTACATCATATTTTTGGAGATTACTGTATCTATTCCCTTTGGTTCCTGCTTTAATTCTCACCATTAACATTGCTCTTAGTACAATTAATATTTGTTGAATAAATGTAGCAGGGGCTATAGCTATGTATAAATGTATTCATCCATAAAATGATATATAACTACCTTATCAATACATCAGAAGTTAAATGCCATTTCTGAAAACTACACACAGAGATCAACAAAGACCAAAGCACAAAAGTTTAACTAATACAAGTTAAAAGAATATTATTATTCATTTCAGGGTATGTAAATTGTAAACCGATAATGTTATAAAGTTTCCTGATGTTTGATTTATATGATCTCAGAACTGATTTTAAGTATAAGAAACAGTCCCATTGAAAATCTCTAGCATCTGAGTAAGTAGTGGAGTAATATTTCACATTGTTTAGTTATAGATCCAAGAACTAGGAGAGAAATTATGAGATTTCCATTTCCATTTTATGAGCACAGGGCAGAAGGGAGATGGAATGTTATATAATAAAGCTTCCCCTCCTGTGTGCATGTGTGAGCGTGTGTGTGTGTGTGTGTGTGTATGTATGTGCACACACATGGGCACACGTGTGCATTTCATCATTTAGGCCTATTACCATGTAACCCCACTCAGGGGCTGTAGTAAGTAATAAAAAATATGGCTAACCACATGGAAAGGCGGACTTGCTTATTACAACTATGAAGTGTTTTGTCTGTGATTTCAGTAAAAGGTATGATGAGTATTACAGACACAGAGGAAAATACAATTGAAATCCACTTATGATGAAGCGTAAACACCTTTTGTCTTCCCTGGGACTCTGAAAATACTTCCAATTTCTGGCAAGGGGAGAGACGTCTTTTGTTAAAGCTCGTATACTAACTCTCCTCACGTCTCTAATTTTTTTCCTACTATCATATTGACCCCAACTTCCAAAAGTTTCTGTGGCCTTCTGAGTGAAATTTTGCTGGTAATATTTTATGTTGAGGACCTGTAGTACTGATGAAAATAAAGTAAGCCCACTGGAGACTCTCTTCACATATTACGACCAAGTAAGTTAGGCCCAATATCAAAAGCAGCTACATGAGGATCCTAAAAGCAAGTAGCTACAGACAGAAAATGAGCACAGGAAAAAGTTGAAGAATGATGGAGTCTCTGGCTCACGGAGGATAAGCCTGGTGGATGACTTGGAGAACAATGTAGCGGGTGTGCGAACAGGCAGCAAAAACACCGGGAGAAACCCCTGTTATCTGGCCAGGAGTCCCACTCGGCAAAAAAGGGGGAGAGTGTGGAATTTGCATAGGAACTGCTTGCCGGTTTCTCCTCTTTTTAATCTCCCAACTTCTGCTGCGAGTCCACACCCAGTATCAGAGCTGCATTTGGTGTGGGCACGAAAAACTCCCCCAGGAAACCTTCCTAACGTCTGAAGAATGTGTGTGGGAAAACTCTAGAGGGACTTTTCTTCCTCTTTGCTTTTGTGGCTTCACCTGAAAGACAGATCTAGTCATTCAGAAATGTGCAAGAATGTCAGGGGAGAAACACATGGGTGGAGGTACCGGGAAAGGAGGGGCTTCTGGGAACAGACCGTGTGAGAAAATCCTGGAGAGGCGTAGAGACAACCCCCTAATGCTACGATAAACTCACATGGAGGTACACATGGAGGAGACCCAGACAAACGAAGACAGACTATAGCACTGTGGAACAAAACTGAAAATAAAATAGGAAGAGAAACATTGGTGAAAACAAAGTTGAGATTAATAAAACTGAATAATCTAGACGGAGGGAGAGAATTGCTACAATTAACAATAAAGAAAAAATATATTCCAAATCTCGTGTAGACATAAACTACCAAAAAACTCAAGGAGAAATGTATCACCTGAATACTGTGCGTATCTGTATATATGGGACAAGCATATATGAGGGTGATAAAAATATACAGTGAATGTTTAAATTTTTAAAACTCACGATAAAAAAACCCACATTGGCCTTAATTATTCTGAAAGTAGTCTCCCTTATTTTCAGGGCATTTCTGTATTCCTTCTGAGGCAGTTCTGGAAGTTCTTTTTGTGTCTTTATGGGATGTGATCCAAATTATAGGGACACTGCTGCCAAGTGCTGTGGCAAAGACAGGCAGGCGCCTGCAAGCACCGTGGCACGGGGGCATACACCTGCTTCACTGGATGTGGCACTGGGGCTTGCAACTTTGGCTTTTCCTCAAAGTCAAAATGACTATGAAATATGAACGTTTTGAGTCAGTTCGGGACTCATGCAGTCATGACAACACAACTCAACAGCCAAGAAAGGGGGCTTGTAGAACCATGTTAGAGGTGGCAGTAGGTGAGACAAGCATGTTTGAAGTTATTGCTGTAAAATAACCAGGGAAACTTAAAACACTTAGAAACCATATTTTTTATTATGCCTCGAAAACAAAAGAACTACACATAATTTTAAAATGTTTTGATAGGGTCGAAACCAAGATGGATTCCCTGGTGAATTTTAACAAACATTTTTATTATTTTGTTGAGATTTTTTTTGCAGTACTGGGGTCAGAATTTGGCCCTTTCTTCTTGGGTTATACCCTCAACCCTTGTTTTAATTTGGAGATAAAGACTCACTAATTTGCCAGAATTCTAGGCTCCAACTTGTGATCCTCCTGCCTCAGCCTCTCAGTGATGAGATTATATGAATGAAGATAATTAGTAATAGTACAGTAATATAATTAATAATAGTACATTAATGTGTCTCCATATCTGGTTTAAAAGCATTTTAAGAAAAATAATACAGTTTTGTGCTATCACTTCCTGAGAATAGGTAAATAATATTGTCCATCTCTTTTCATGAAGCCAGCAATACATGGACAGCAAGTAAGACAAAGATATTAAAAGAAAGTTATAGACCAGTATTCCCCTGGAACAGAATTCTCTTCAAGAAAAAGAATTCAAACCAAAAAAATAACTTCTGGGTTTTACTTCAGAAAGTTGGTGGAGATAGAGTAATTCAAAAGACCCTGCCTTGAGCCAGATTTCAGCTCAGTGGTCTGGCACCTGCTTAGCAAGTGCAAGGTCCTAAGTTTTATCCACGGTAACTACATACAACAATGCTGGGAGTGGTGACTCACACCCACCAGCGATCAGTACCACATACCACAGTGCCGCGTGGTGGATCACACCTGTAATCCCAGTACTCAGGAGGCAGAGGCAGAAGGATTGCTGAGTTCCAGGCTTGCCTGGGCTACATAGTGAGCTCAGGGCCAGACTGAACTACAAAGAGAGACCCTGTCTCAAAACAAACAAACAAACAAAAAACAAAAGACCCTGCCTTCATCCTGGTTCTAAGAGGAGCAAGAGAGGGAGGGAAGTGGGGATTACATGATGTGACATATTTATTTGCCTTTTTAAGGAGAAGATAATTCCCAGGAACTCAGAACCAATTTAAAAAGAAAAAAGAACTTTTAAAGCACGTTCTTTATTTTGTCAAGGTTTTCTTATTATTCTAAGATCTTTTACGGCTAATGGAAAGGGTTTTACAGTCATCACAGTTCTTGTTTAATGTATTGGTTATTGCAAAGGTTTGAGTGAGTCCTGGAAATTTAATCAACAGTGGGCCAGAGTTTGGATGTAGGGCCTTAGGAGAAGTGAGCAGATCATGAGAGGAGAGTAAATGAGTTAATATTTTTAATCCGGGGGTGAGCACATTATCACAGGGAAATATGGCTCCTTGTAATCTCTCTTATCCTTTGGACCCCCTGCTTTCCTCCACGAGACAACACAAGACAGACTTCTAAGATGCTGACTTGTGATCTTGGATTTCCTAATCTCCAGAAACGTGAGGCAGTAATTTTTTAAATAACTTACTGATTATGTGATATTTTAGCGGCACAGACTGCTGCATACTAGAAAACTGTATACTAGAAAACAAGAAAGTGAATCTTATATAAGACTGTCTGCTTCTACACAAGACCAGCCACATCACAGTAGCTGCCTTTTATTGTTGAACACATGTTAGTGCTCAGTGGTTCCGTGTGGTTAGTGGTGACCATTTTGGAGAACAATATAATAGAGATAATATAGTACATTAATAAAAACTGGGTCTTAATAGCCCAGAAGGCAATGCTTTCTATGTTGGCCATCAACTTCCGCTTGCATTCAACTCATGAAAGAACATGTCCCATCTGAGATGAACCCAAATGCTGTTTGTAGTATACCTGGTGAAACTGATCACGAGGCATTTATAATCTGCAAGGTTAGTTCAATTTTTCTTTGAAAGAGTCCAAAGTTGAGTAAAAATTTATGTTGGTGAACAGGACACTACTTAAAATTTTTTTGTCAGAGTATCTGAGATTTGAGGATTAGTAAGACAAAGGAAAAATATATCGTTTTTATTTATAATTTCACAAAATGGAAAAGAAAGCCATGCAAGAATTCTCTTTATTTTCTACGAATCTGTGTGTTTCCAGGTTAAGAAAAGGCAGGAAATGTGTTGAGTGTGGAGGAAAAAGTCCTCACTTTGGTGTTATTCATAACGACAAAGCACACTTCCCAAGAAATTATGGAGAAATAAAGCCACCTGGGACGGAGCTTGTAGCTAAAAGGGAATGGTGGGAGGCCCAGAGAAGACGGAAGGGGGATCTGATTAATGATACCGGGGTCTCCCGCGCTAAGACTTCAGGTTATGCCTACCTCATTCATCATTTATTCTTATTTCTTTGGTATCAGTAGCACCTCGGTTCATGATATATTTACTCAGGACCCTTTCCCACTCTAAAAATAGGTTCTACAATACAAGTCTTTGATGATCTCGAAAGCTATAGTGCACTTCATTACAGAGGATACTTAAGGAGAGGATGAGCTTCAGCGGGCGACCTGTCTCACCCAGCGCATCCATCACATCTCCTGTCACCACTGTTTACTTTTTCACACTGTGCTGAAGCCATTAAGGAGGAGCACGAAGGTGGGTTTGGCTACACGCTGCTCTCCTCTTGACCTGCCAGGAATTAATCTTGAAGACTCAATTTAAGGCTTTCTAACAAGGGCTGTTGGGGGTAAAAGTGTGTTGGATTAAAATGGGGAAAAAGAAAGAGGGGGAAAAAAGGAAAGGGCACCCATTTAAAACAGAATTTAGTTTTACTGGCATAACTTCTTTGATAGGGAAGTAGTAGAAAGGTCTACGCATCTATGTACCACTAGGCAATACAGTCAGTTAGTATTGCA
Organism: Thryonomys swinderianus; assembly: GCA_004025085.1. Taxonomy (NCBI): domain Eukaryota; kingdom Metazoa; phylum Chordata; class Mammalia; order Rodentia; family Thryonomyidae; genus Thryonomys; species Thryonomys swinderianus. Next base: position 22,486 of record PVIC010002599.1, read on the forward strand.
GTAGACTTCGTTATGTAACAGAGTGGACAAAATTTACTGAAAGATTCCAATTTGTGAATGATAGCAATTTATAGAAAATAATAACTTTTTCACCATTGAATTGGGAAAGGCTCTGGAAAGCATTTGGATTTATCCATTTTAGCTTCAGAATCTTTTCATTGTTTATAACTTCAAGAAACCACATGAGATTGATAGAGTAAAAGATGATAAAAGTACGCATACTCTCTCAGCTGATACTGATGAAAATGAACACAAAATAAAATTAAGGTAAAATATCACTGATACTAGGATGGAGGTAGAACCACAAATCAGGGACTAAAAATGAGTTGTCCAAAACAGAGACATTTGCTCTAAACTGAGTAAAAGACAAATGCCAACAAATCTTTGCGAGCTTCTAGCATGATACAGACCCTTCTGAAGGTGAAGGCCTAGGTCCTAAGAGGCCCCAGCAAAAATTCCTCTCTTCAGAGAACAGGGACTGATCTAGAAGACAGAACATCCGAGACAAAGAAATGTCCTTGCAGAGTTCTGGCTCCTCATGAACTCTGTACCGTAACTGTAGACACTTACTGGAAAGGAGGTAAAAGGAGGAGAAAAAAAAGGAGGGGGTAAGAACCAAAGCACAGATCGGCAAGGAAATTTAACTAGGAGTCCACATGACCATTGTTTTAGAGACTTGCTTTCCCAGAAGAGAAACACATTCTAGAGCAGAAGGCGCAGCCACGGAAGCATCCCTGCTCCCCAGAAGAGAAACACATTCTAGAGCAGAAGGCGCAGCCACGGAAGCATCCCTGCTCCCCAGAAGAGAAACACATTCTAGAGCAGAAGGCGCAGCCATGGAAGCATCCCTGCTCCCCAGAAGAGAAACACATTCTAGAGCGGAAGGCGCACCCACGGAAGCATCCCTGCTCCCCAGAAGAGAAACACATTCTAGAGCAGAAGGCGCAGCCACGGAAGCATCCCTGCTCGGTGCTGGTCGGTTTACTCTGCGCACGTGCTTGTACTCCCGCCTGTGGGGAGCAAAGGCAAAGGAAATGTGGTGCAGGGGTGAGTAATGAGGGGTAAAGGAAAAGTGTGATGGTAATAAAAAAAAAGGGAAGCAAAGCTTATGTATTTAGGGTGGGGGGTTGTGGGGTGGGTAGGGGAATGGGAAAAATGAGAATTAAATTGTGTAATATACTGGTACAAATTCCCAATACTGAGTATCATCACGATGTGCATAGACAATGTGCCAATAAAGAAATGGACCAAGGAAAAAAAAATCTTCATGGGGAGAGAAGTAGTAGTACAGAATTAGCCAGAAGGAAGAACTGCTAACATGTACAGACAGTGTGAATTTTTTTTTTTTTTTGAGACAGGGTCTCGCTTTGTAGTTCAGGCTGGCCCTGAGCTCACTATGGTGCCCAGGCAAGCCACCGCGAACTCAGCAATCCTCCTGTCTCTGCCTCCCGAGTGCTGGGATGACAGGCGTGAGCCACCACGCCCGGCATTGCAGTGTGAAATTTTTACAGTGCTTCTATACCTAACATCAAATAAATTCACATGTTGGGCCGGAGGGTTAGCTCAGTGGTTCCGGCGCCTGCCTCGCAAGCACAAGGTCCTGAGTTCGATCCCCGGTAACCACATATAGTGCCTGGGCGTGGAGACACGCCCAGCAACAATCAACACCGCATACCACAATGCCGGACATGGTGGCTCACGCCTGTCATCCCAGCACTCGGGAGGCAGAGACAGGAGGATTGCTGAGTTTGCGGCGGCTTGCCTGGGCACCATAGTGAGCTCAGGGCCAGCCTGAACTACAAAGCGAGACGCTGTCTCAAAAAGCAAATAAATAAATAAATAAACAAATAAACAAATAAATAAATAAATTCACATGTTGAAGCCAGGTGGGGTAGTGGATGCCTGTGTGGTATCAGCCCGGGAGGGTGAGACAATAGGATCGCAAGTTTGAATCTAGCCTGGGGAACTTAACAATTTACCAAGAACTGGTCTGAAAAAGATGGGTGAGGTGCTGGGGATGTAACTCATTGTGAAGGTCCTGGGTTCAATCCCCAGTATCTAAATAAATATTCATATTTTGAAAGAATAAATATATCCACTATATTTAGTCAACATGTTGATCTAATAATTTGTTGTATAAACCATTTTCCTGAATATTCCTTTTTTACTTCTAACTGAAGGCAACACATGCAGACTTGTTGATTTTCCTCAAACTCTAATTTTTCAATATAGTCTCGGCAGGCTCATTTACCACATCAAGTCCATGGGCCCACCAAATGGCTGCGTCTCAAACTGCATGTATGTTCTCTCAGTCCTGCGAATCTCTTAGCGATATCTTTACAGTGTCTACACACCAGCTTCTGGACTGGAAGACAAACTTGAAGCAGTAAGTAGGGTAAATGGATTCACCAGGAAAAGGGAAGAGACTAATTAAACTAGTCAACAACAATCTTCCGAAGCTTAAAAACTGTGGGCTATCATCTCATAATTACCCGACAGTGAGAAAGATCACAGAACTAAGTGTTCCTGGTGTAATTATGGATATCTGTGGGCAGTTCCAAAGTCCCTACACTCAGCCCTCTTGAACCTGCCAAGCCTTGATCTGTTTCTCATGTGTCTTCTTATGTTGGATTCAAAGAGCGGCTTGATAGGAAGGGGAAGGAGTTCATGAGGACCTGCCAGAAAAGGGAAAGAAGTACTAGTTTTGACTGAGTACCCACCAGCAGTCAGACAGCAGCCGCCATACTCAAAGGCATACTGAACGTAAAATCAAGGAACGTAAATTCCTTGGCAGATACTGTAGTTGTGGCTGTCATGTATGTGGTATTGATTTTATTAAGATGTCAGGATCAACAGGTTTGCAGGGTTTACTCAGAAAAAAAAAAACAACAGGAAAATTTGTACAGAGAGCTCCATAAAATCCTTGAGCAATTAATCAGCAAGCTGATTTTGAGTCCCCTTTCAAAAGAGAGTGGTCCTAGTACAATTTTTACTTTAGAGAAATACTGAAATAGGGTTATTTAGGGGTAAAACTAAATTATCTTAAAGTCAGAGCAAGTTCACTGCTATTTTAAAGTAATTGCAATGTTGCAATCCCATTGTTTATTTAATAAGGGCTCTTGTAATACTTATTAAAATAAACGTTAGTACTATAATAGAAGTATCTCATTTTAAAGAGTAAACATGAAGTCTAATTGGGGTTATTTGTAACACAACTAATTATCCAAGTGAACAAGAAAAATGCAACTTTAAAAAACTCTATGGCAAACCTTGCAGTGAATCAGAAACTTGCTCCTTGGCTTTTGTGTTCTGGAAAATTGAATTCTCAGTTGGGCAGTTTGCCTAAAAAAGCGACAGTTCTTTATCATTTACAGTTATTCACAAACATTTAACCTACTGGAGCCTGAGACATTATACATTTTGAAATGTTTTACATATGCATATGCATTTTAATTATTTTTCATAATAGTACTTTTATTATATATCTACTTTTTTCTGATTTTAGGGGTTAAATGCGACTTCATTTGGAGAACTACCAAATACCTTTGTAATACAACCGTCTGAGGTTGGGTGGTAGAGTTCTTCACATCTGACTTCATTTTTCTTTTTAATGCCTGATGAGAAATATCACCATGTGATTAAGGAAAGTTAAAGTAATGAATTGATCAGAAATGATTACTGTCACTCTTGATCCTGGTTCATCAACATCCCAGTTAGGTGTGTGTGAGTGCATCTGTCTATGTGCTCATTTGACTGATAGAAATTTCTTTCTAATAGTATATTGCAAAATTCTTGGGATCCTAGTCTTAAAATTCAAATCATCATTTCTTCTTAAGAGCCACTACTCTTTTTTTTTTTTTTGCTTTTGAGACAGGGTCTCGCTTTGTAGTTCAGGCTGGCCCTGAGCTCACTATGGTGCCCAGGCAAGCCGCCACGAACTCAGCAATCCTCCTGTCTCTGCCTCCCGAGTGCTGGGATGACAGGCGTGAGCCACCACGTCCGGCATTAAGAGCCACTACTCTTAATATCTCTTAAGCTTTTGCAAAACTCTTGGAATCTTAGTCTTTTAAATTTCAAATCATCATTTCTTCTTAAGAGCCACTACTCTTTTTTTTGAGACAGGGTCTCGCTTTGTAGTTCAAGCTGGCTCTGAGCTCACTAGGTAGCCCAGGCAAGCCTTGAACTCAGCAATCCTCCTGCCTCTGCCTCCCGAGTGCTGGGATTACAGGCGTAAGCCACCACACCTGGCAAGAGCCACTACTCTTAATATCTTTTAAGCTTTTGCAAAATTCTTGGGATCCTAGTCTTTTAAAATTCAAATCATCATTTCTTCTTAAGAGCCACTACTCTTAATATCTCTTAAGCTTTTTTACTCATAAAAAATAAATCCTGAGGAGTAATTATTCATCACCATAAATAGATAAAATAAGTACATATAACAACATAGATGCTGTGTGAAAGAAGTCAGATATAAAATATTGTATATATGATTATTACATATGAAATTTTGTACCAGGGAAGATAATAGTCACTGAGAGAGACCAGTGGTGTCCAAGGGCTGAGAATCAGAGAACGGAGACTGTGACAGGGCACAAAGGCTCCATTCAACATCTTGACTGTGGTGACACCTGCGTGATTACACAACAGCCCAAATTACCCAACGCGTATATTTACAATGGAGAAGATCTACTGTTTGTAAACTGTCCATCAACAAAGCTAAAATCTTACATTTTTGTTACCCCTTCCAAAAAAAAAATTCAAGAGAAAGAATTGATAATAATCCACAGTAAGATACTGTTTTTTTCTATAGATTTTCTAATTCTATTCCCAGAGTAAGGCATATACCTAAACTTTGCTTTTCACACTTTCATACACAAAATATATTAAAGTAATAGCATTCTGACTATAACATATACATGGCTATATAAAAAAAGAATAAGAAATCACTATAAAGAATGTTGCTCCCTTTAATAGATACTACCACTAAAGGTAAAGTCCACTGAGTTCTTTAAATTTTCCTATATAAGACCTTAAATAAAATATTTTTGCAACTTAATATTAGAAAGTTTAAAAAAATGTTTATTCTTTCATTATTTTAAAAAATTTTGCTTTCAGGGAGTTCATAGAGGTAAATATAATACTCAGTTGTACTTTGATTTTTACCTCATATTCTTTTTACTGGGGAGGCATCATCGACTCTAAACATTTTCTCTAGTTTAGAAATACATCTGTAAAGAATCATATAGAAATTCAGACACTTGGACAACGACAGCTATGAAACTGAGTTTCTTTCAGGTATAATTCTGCAGGAAAGAACTCTGCGACTCATTCACACCTGGGAGACATTCCAACATCATCGAACAGTGAAAGAGTCAGAAATGAGAAGGGAGAAATCAAAAGAGTTGGGGACAGCTGGCCCTAGATTTGGTTAATTGAAAAACAGCAAAATTTCACACATGAATGAGGAACCCGGGGTGGAGGGTCCAAGCCAGAGAGCCCGTCGGCCTCAGGCCCCCCTCAGCACACTTCCACTCTAGACGCTTTCCCGGCGGATGGCCCCGTGTTAGGGGGACTCACTCGTTGTAGAATGACAGGTCCCACCGGAGATGCGCCGCCGAGTAACTTAATGAGAGTGACAGCTCGTCCCGATCACACTCCCATGAAAAGGCAGCCTCTGTTTTCAGAAGAACTCTTCTACGAGCTGCTTCTGCTTAATTATGGGATACAGTGCGCGCTAATAGTAATGTCAGGATGCTCTTTGGCACTAAGGTTTTGGCAGGGATCAACATATGATTTATTGCTTTACTTCCTACACGTGGAGATGTTCATACAGGGCATCCAATCTCTAGACGAGAAGCGAGATACCCTGAAATACACTAGACCTCTAGGCTGGCAAAGAAAACACATTTCCACTCCGAGTGGGAGTGCTTATATCAGTCAAGTTCTCCTAGGAGCTCTCCTTTACGTCTGACGCAAACATTTATTATACGAGTTGTACTTTCACAAGTAACACATGACTTTCAAGTGGGCTACACTTAAGAAACCCAGCAACCTTTTAGGCTTGTGCAGAATTTTGACAGTCCCAATAGCAGTAGAGGACAGCAAGAAGAACATGGTGAGGAAGAAGAAGAGGATAATTTATGAATTGTGTACTAATCAATCCATTTAAAAATTCCCTACATCACCAGCAAGGTACTAGACTAGATACCCTGGGTTTTTCAAAAGCTATTTGGGTAATGATTATGCAAAGCCTGTGTAAGATACAGATCTTATATAACAGATACACTGTTCTCTCAGTGTGGCAAATGTGTATGCCAAAAGTGTATTTTCCCTTTTCCCTTGACTAGTAGGAAGCATAGAAAAATTCATGTTCAGCATCAGTTTTTCCTACTAGTTTCTCTGGTGTTCAATATCTGGCAGCTGTTCACAACATTCTTTTAGTTCCATTTATATCCTGTATCAAAAGATACTTCATTTCTTTTGGAAGTAGGACACAAATTACAACTAAAAAAAATAGATGTGCAAAGCTGTTGAGTGTTTTTAGGAGGAGGACTTAAAAATAAAACCAGAAGAATAATGTCTCACATTATCCACTGGTTTACACTGAGCAAGTGCTATTTGTTCATCCCACTTGACCTACACCCGTGACCCCATTAGATAGCCAAGTCCATGAATGACCATCTCCACTTAACAGAGGACTTGGCCAATAGTGCATAAAGAATACGTGGTTGAATTAGCTTTTGAACTTGAGTCTTGTAACCCTGAGATCCAGTTAGTTCTCTTTCTCTTACATAATGCTTTCTCAAAATAAAACCACAGAATTAGCCAAATAACTTTCCGTAACTGCTAGATATTGGTTAAAACAGCAGGGTTATTGCAAGATTAATTCCTATGCATACACATTTATTTTTATTTTTTAACTGAATAAGGCTGTGTGTTAGTGCTGCCTGCTGATCTATACTGGTAGGAACCACAGCCATCAGCTGACCTGGCTGAGAGTCAGTGGTGACAGAGGGCAGAGGTAGTTCAACTGCAAAAACCACAAATGAGAATCATATTAAACATGTTAAATAGTGGCTTTCTCATTATGTAAGATGATACAAATGCATTAAGACAATCCTGTATCTCCATTTAATAATTGCACAAAAATAAATTCACCTCAAAAGTTTTGTAATTTTATTTGAAACATAATCATACACTTTTTTTGTGTGTGTGCCATACTGGGAATTGAACTCAGGCCCTTGTGTGTCCAAGTTTGGCATGGTACCACTTGAGCTAAATCCCCAGCCCCCATAATCACGTACTTTTAACATGAGGCGTGTATGCATGCTATATCATATAGCTTCACCTCTACTTTTCTTTCCATATTTCTTTCTACGTAAAAAAAAAAATCACACAATTCTCAGTGGATCTAAAATCCATTCTGGAGTCTAGGAGCTTACTTTCTGTAACTTTCAAGAGTGTGGCTCTTTAACAAGTCTATTGCGGCTCCTCAAAGCCTTGAAGTTGTGGTTCATGTTCCAAAATAATTACTCAGAAAATGCTACTTTTGAAAAAACTGAGTAAAGGCTCTGAGATTCTGATGACAAGGTTTTCATACACAAGGAGCAGGGGACCGGGCAGCCTGCGGACCTTCCACATGTGCTATAAACCAATCCCAAGAGGCAAAACCTCCATGCTTGCTATTGATACTAGGAGATGCATTAGGTTTTAGAAAAAAAATCCTTGACTTTTAATTCAAGTAATACTTTGATTTGTGGAAATACTCTGAATTGTGAAAATGTGAGACAGCTGTGCCCCCAAATCAACTAACACCTGTTAAATGTTATTTACCACCCTCCTCCATAGTCTCTCTCTTTGACTTTTTTCATAAGAATAAACACAAAATGAGAAGATGGAAGTTTGAGAATTCCTTAGTCTTTACTATAAGATGATGTATGGATGGATACACTGCAATATTTTAACCTAGAGGCATTTCTTTTATTAATTTCCGTTCAAGAGAGATCATTAAAGTTGACTTGATGGGGAAGTTCAGATAACAACACACATTCATTATATTCTCCTTTTACAAAATTTTTCTTCCACTTAATTATAAACAGTTTGGCTCCCTACTAAAGGGGACACAGCATTCGACATATAGTAGGTGCTGAATACAACCCGAGAATAAATGGAGCCCTACAAGATGGACTGAATGAAAGACAAAGTGACAAGCTTACCGAATCCGCATGAGTTAGAAGTCCGAGAACAGAGGCAAAGATGAGCCTTTGACCAGGAAAGCAAGGGGCAAGTGAAGGCTGAACTCACACCACCCTGAGCAAAGCAGAGGCCTGGGTGGGGACCACAAAGACTGGGGAAGAGTGGGGAAAGGACCAAGTGTCAGTCTTGGTGTAGCAACCTTGAGACCTAAGTCACCTCTCAGACTATAGTTTCCATTTCATGAAATGAGAATAGAAGTGCATCTTCAGTGCTCCCCAAGATGACCATATGGATCCCAGGAGGTGCTGCCTAGAAACACTTCTGCACAGATACTGGTGGGCACAATGGACCAAGGTGAATGACTTCTTGCATCGCTGTTGAAAAATCTATCTATATGTTGAGGGTTTAGTTGTTGATAATTTGAAAATAGGGAGCATCTCTGAAAGGCCCAGGAGTGGGAGGTGTTATGGACCTGTAAGAAGTAAGGTCTTAGTGGGAAGCCCTTTGATCAGTGGAAGCTGTGCCCTCAAAGAGTAATGTTCGCCTGCAGCTGTCTCTTCTCTCTGAATCCCGGCTTTGATGTGAGCCATCTGCCCATCATGATGTGCCACCCTCAGCAGAGGGTCAAAGAGGCAGGGCCAACTGACCCTAGATTTGAATCCCCAAAACTGTGATGCGAAATAAACCTCTTCTTTCTGTACCTTGATTGCCTGCAGTACATTGCTGTAGTAAAACAGAGGTGACTGATAGACTTATTGTGGCAGAATGCCCAACTCCTCCAGGTCTGGGTAACTAAAGGCCATGGACTCTGAGTAAACCACTGGTTGGGTCTATCTGACTGCATCTAGTGTAATCTATAGCTTTCCCAGAAGAGGAATATCCCTCTTTTTAGAAATCAATGGAAACTTCTGTCAGCATTCATCTTTTACATTGACACTTTCTCCCAAGCAGAGAAGGAACAAATTGGAAAGACAGCAGTATTCTGGATAGTTAGAAGGGTCGTGAAGGGTAAGAGAGGTCGCATAAGGGGTGGGATATGTACCTGTGTGTTGGGGTGCTAGGCTAAAACTCTACATGGCACTTCTGAAACAGTTCCAGGGAAGACCATCCTCTGTGAAGCCTGGAGTCCTTTGAACTCATAGAAGTGGGGGTGATTCTCATCTGGCTGGGAAGCCAGCGGGGCTGTCACTGAGGGCAGCCTTTTCAAAAGCAGGAGAAGCTGGTTTGTGTTATAATACAAGGCTTGTAGGAAATACCAGTTAACTTTCTCAGAAAACAAAGGGAATGAAAATAAACTTTATTGACTGGCAATAATGAAAACTTCCTTTCGATTAATAGAAGAAAGAATATGGCAAAAAAAAAAGTGAGAACCACATGCATTTAGAGGCTTAAATCTTTGGACATGTTGCCCAACGGATGACCCCTTTCTGAAAGCACTTGCATTTCCCATAAACTTGCCTGTGTGAGCCAGGCCTAGTCCTTATGGTTTCTAGGACTCAGCACACATTGCCAGAGTGTTGCAAGGGGAGGTCAAGAAAGGAAAGGAACCCATACCAGGCATTTACTATGCAGCAGACCCTGTGCTGGATACTCCGGTGCACATTCTCAAACGACACATTACAGCAAGCTAAGGCAGATGTTATTACCCTTACTTTTACAGAATAGGATTCTCGGAGCAGTTGAGGAGGAGACAGGAAGTCAAACATCTAGTAACTGACCAAAAACATTGAAGACCCCAGCTCCTGTCAGTGACTGAAATCTGGACTCTGTCCACTATGTGGCCACGCCTCCCTTGGCCATTAGGTTTCCCCATCATTCCGGGGTAATGACTGGAGAGGGATAATTTTGGCTATTATGTAGCCACAGAAACATTTTCCTAGGAGATCATAACAACTATTATAGTTGAGACAAATCAAATATCGTTATTTATGAGTGTCTAATGACAAGAGAAATTAATTGACCACCTTTTGAGTAGTGTGCTATGGAACTAATATTTTGTTCTGATCATTGATAAAATGAAAGATTTAACTGTTTATCCTGCTTTTCTTCTATGAATGTACCACTAGACAATCAAATAGTAGGTGAAGAGAAGTTTTTCTGTGTAAAAATATTCCAACAAATAAATGAAGAAAGAATGATGAATTGGAATGTACTACCTACCATTAATGAATTAAGGATGTGTGGACTGACCATCAGTGGCTGCTTCCTTTATTCCAAGAATAAAGGACAGTTGTGATACACTTGTTGGTGAAGAACACATCCCTGCCTAGGACACCATTGTCAGATGATCAAATCTGAATGTGACGAAGCCTTAGGATCCACCTATCAGTTTGTAGGAAACACAGTGAACAATGGAAACAGGATTCTGTTATGGAAATATGTTAAGCAAAATCTTGTATGAGGAGAGCTAAAAGGGAGAGATGATCTAATCACTTTCACAAACAACTTGTAATGAAATAAAATAAGAGCAAGGAACAAAGCTATAGATTAAAAGAGATCTAAATCACATTAGAAATAAGACAGGCAATGGTAAGGGTCGTATTTATGAATATGCATTCGGGTAATCAAAGTATAAAACAAAGTTTAAAACATTACCATACAAGTCAAAACAAATAGCTCCTCACATGGAGAAGACTGTTTAGAAAAAGGCTATGGGAGGGCCCACAGCTCCTTCCAGAGGTGATGGTTTACAGATGCCAGAATAACTAAGCCACACATCTGTGTCACTTTGACTCTCACATGGGTCAAGAACCCAGTTTTCAAGGTTCGGACTCTGAGAGAGAGAGGTTTTGTCCTTGAGTGTGAAATTCACTTCTGGGGAGAGTTCCTTTTTAAGAAGAGGTGGCTGATTTAAAACAAAAGCCCTGTGGCTTTCTTCTCCATCCATTCTCAGTCTTCGCTTGGCTTAACACATACTAGCATCTGGTATCCAGTATTGTTAAAACAAGCCAGGTATGGCTTTCTTAAATCTTTGAGCTCCATTTGGAGGCCACAGCAGGGCACACTCCTATACTACTTACCATAAGGCCTCCAATTTTTTCCATTTTCGTACTGTATATCACTGGGTCCTTCTCAGTCCAGATTTCCTTTTCACAGACTGAAAGCTGGAGGGCCTGTGACGTGGCAGTCTCAGGGAAAGGCTGGCTTCAAATCACGGTAAAAGGAAAGTCCCCTGGCAGCCCTCAACACGCCGTGCGTCTGTCTGTCTGATCCACAAAGTGTCATAGGCCGCTTTTCCCAAGAATTACCTTCCTCCCCCAGGAACCCAACCCCCAGAACTGTGTACTTTGTCTGAAATGATGAGATCACCGTGCGCTGGAGATCTGTTCCCTCCCTCCCTCTCTCTGTGTCTCTGTGTCTCTGTCTCTGTCTCTCTCTGTCTTTCTCTCTCTCTCCTCCTTCACATTCGCAACTATCCAACAGGAAGTACTCCTGGTGGGCCATGCTATGGATGGGCCAGAGAGCCACATGAAAATGGTTTTAGATACACTCCTGCCCAGGTTTTATTCAAGTGAGACAGAACTGAGATACGAACACCCAGGCCCAGGTGATTCTCTGTGGAGCAAGGACTGAGATCTACTGGAAAGGATATTTAATGACTTGGGCAAAATGAGATTCTCCTTTACTGTGGATTTCAACTGACATATGTTCTACTCATCGTTCTTTCCTTCCTCATTTGTGTGTATAGTTTACAGGCTCCTGAAGAAAAGTCTGTATGACTCACCCTAGAGTTAAGTGTTAAGCAGCACAAAGAATGGTTGAAAGCATGGTTGGCTCTACTGCTGTGGGGTACAGGGCACAGCTTTATCGCTTAGCTTCTCTTTGCCTCCGATTTTTGCATATGGGAAATGATAACCACAATATTTTCCATTCAAGGTTACTGTGAAGATGAAAAACAATGTCCACAAAGAATCTAGCCTATAATCAGAGGTGGGGGCATGAAAACTTTGAATCTTTTTTTTTTTTTTTTGAGTCAGGGTCTTGCTTTGTAGTTCAGGCTGGCCCTGAGCTCACTATGTAGCCCAGGCAAGCCTTGAACTCAGCAATCCTCCTGCCTCTGCCTCCCGAGTGCTGGGATTACAGGCATGAGCCACCATGCCCGGCTCTGTGGTATGTGGCATTGATTGCTGGTCGGCGTGAGTCACCATGCCCAGCATTCTATGTGGTTACCAGGATTGAACTCAAGACCTTGTGCTTGCAAGGCAGGCGCCAGAACCACTGAGCTAAATCTCCGGCCTGAAAACTTTGAATCTTATAATTCCTTTGGTAACCATGTTCCCTGTGCCAATTCTCCTCTAGCTCTGAAATCTTTTCTGGGGCATTCCTTAGTGCACTGTTACCACCAGGATTATTATGGTAGGGAAATTTCTTCTGCAGTCACATGAATTTAATATGAAAAAGATATATCTTATGCTTATAATTTAAATATATTTAAAGCATTAAGCTGAATACTTACAAATGAAATAATTGCTTTTAGAAAACGATTGACTGTAGCTATCCTAGATACTGTCTCACTGTTTGGTACTGGCTGATATACTTAGCATGAGCACTTGTATTCTTCAAAACTAGTGAAGTGCTCCCCATTAGCCAGGCACCTACTGATGGGGAATGTTCCAGCACAGCTCATCTGCTTTGCTCATCTCATGCTAACTGAATGTTGCCTCTGAAGTCAACAGGAGCCCTGTGAGACTGAAGACAAGACAGCCAAGGAGCCAAGGGCAGGGCCATCAGGGGGCTGGCTCCAGAGGGCTGGCTCCTATGGGTTTTGGCGTACACCTTCAGGCTGGAGTTCCAAACTTGTGAACTCCTGCTTTGCAGGGAGAATGCACTTTACATTGGGCTTCAAAACTACCATCCTCCAAGTCAACCTGATTATGAAATTAGAATTAATATACTGCAGTTCCACAGAAATAGATGAAAATGCTCTCTATGTACAGATTTGATAAATTGGTTCCTCTGGATTCTTAGTCACAATTCTTTCTATCATTTCTGTGTTTTGACAAGCCAGAGGTGAGTCTAGACATACAATATTCTTACATTTATTCACACGTGAAAGAGTGGATCATACTGAGTAATGAAGGGTTCTGCAAAAATGACTTTTCCAGGTAAGTGAAGCTTATCATGTTTTAAGGGTCCAGACTTCAAAAACAACTGCTAGTGATGAAAGCCTCTTTCCTGCCATGTTAACTAGAACCTACAGAAACAATCTTACATCTTGATGAAACAAGGTGATCATAGTCAAAATCACCTGTTGCTGCTATGTCATCATACAACAGTGCTCTCTGCTAAATCGTCTCTTGTTCTGCATGCGTTGTTGTATGGCTTTGTGCTTTGACATATCTTCTATCCACAATAAAACCTTCCTTCCAGTTTGTTGTTTAAAATGTGCTGTGGGTTTCAGGAACAGGCAGAAAGCATTAAGCTGAACGTATGCATACCTTATGACTTAACACTTTCACTTCTAGATATATATTCTATAGTAACATGTATTTATTTATCATCACCACAAGAATGGTCATCATAAACTTGCTGGTCATAGTCTTAAGTTGGAAACTAGTTCCTATTAACAAGAGAATGGATAAGTAAAATGCTGTGTTTATACAATGGAATACTACAGAGAAAAAAAGAAGTACAAGCTCTGGGTGTGTGGCAACAGGGCTGAATTCCACACTTAATAATACTGAATCAATGAAATGAGATTCAAAGGGGTCCAAACCGGGAGTAGAAGAAGCCACCAAAGTTGTGTTGTCAGGAGGTATCAGAGCAGAGTGGAGATTTGTGATGCAAGGGAGAGAAAAGGTGTCTACAATGCTTCAATCAATTTTTTAAAAGCTACAGTGGGCAAAGAAGTAGTGCAAAAGATGGTATTGAAATTAAGGGTATGTATATATTGAGGAAAGCCCAAGATATTCGGATCTGAGAAAATCATAAGAGCAGTAGGTGTTTACTTCCTTCTGTGGTCTAAGTTAGGTTCCCTAGTAAATGAATTCTGGTAATTAACATTTTTGCTTTACATAGCTTTACTTGATATTTCCTGAGTCAAACTGCTTCAGTCTTGGGAAAGTTCATGGGAAAATGAGCTTCCAGATAACAATCGGAGATTTTCAATATATTTTTGCTTCCACATTAGCATTTTCATGGAACCAGAACTCAACTCAAATATAATGTGATAGGTGTTATAAAGATTTAGGGACATAATGGTGAGCATAGTGCACTATCTCAGGCATCATTCCGTTCGTATTCCTTTGCACCACATAGGTGATATAAAATAGCACGTTTTGGGGATTACTAATGCTCACTTTAGCATAAATATCTATGTTTTTCACTTCATTTGTGCATTGAGTTTATATGCTTAGGTAATTTTAAAAATTTTCCCCTCAGTTTCATTCTAGTAATTCAAAATAAGGGATGGAGTTTAGGTAACCTTTTTATCATTTTCCATTACAGGTTTTCTTGTCTAGTAGTATTTGACCAATCATTTCAACTTACTAGATGAAAATAATATTTAACACCCCCTCTATCCCTAACCGATACACAGAGATAATTCACAAAACAAATGTAATTTAAATGAGAAAACCTTTCTCATTTCCTTCAGGTAGGTCTTGTGGTCTTGGCAAATGAGTATACTTTAAATATAGAAATAAACTGAATATATGAGAATGAGAGAGGGGTAGAAAGAAGAAAAAGAAAAAATGGAATTTGAGACTGAAAATTATAGGGCACAGGCCAAACTTGGCTCAGCAACTATTTTTATAAATAAAGAATAACTGGAACACAGCCAAACTCATTAATGTACATATTATTTATGATGGCTTTTGTGTGACAACAACAGAATTGAACAGTTAGAAGAGATATCAGGCTATCCTACCAAAGACAAAAATATAATTTAATTCATTATGAAAAGGCTTATCAACTTATGATTTAAATGACAAAACTTACTTTTAGATTTCAATTTTAAAATCACAGGGAGATGAACTGGACATTAGGCTAGGAATGGCGAACCTTCTGGACCTTTTGACGATACAAACAGCCCTCTGCAGCATGCATGCTGTAAGTTTGGCACCACTGTGATGCTAAGATTCTAGTATTCTGAGGACATTCATATATTGTTACTACATGTTACTGGTCATTCTTAACAGATTTCCATAGTCCAAAACACTTCTGTGATATATTGCAAAATATACTACATGTAGAGGGCACTGTGCCTTCTAATGCTTTTGAGATTAATCTTTGAGGCCATATGATAAGACATATTGTAAACAGAATTTGTCATATTTCTAAAAGTGACTCAAATCTATGCTAAGAGGTTTACAAAAATTCCCCCACCTCCTTGTCAGGAAAATTTAGGATCCTGTTCTACCTGATGTTCCTGCCACTTTTAAATACAGTAATATAACCCAGTGTGTTGGGCTTGTCCTGGTCTATGGCAGCAGGCCCTCATTCTCAGGATCAACAAAAAATAAATTGACCTGGCAAATGCGAGATAACAGTCTGTGAGTGCTTGCTATATTCCAGAAATGACCTTGAGTGCTTTCTTTTCTTAAATTAATGGTTAAAAACTACATGAGATACGCACTGTTATCTTCCTTTTAATAAGATGAGAAAATGGAGGCATAGAAAAGCACCTCACCCACAGTAATCTAGCATCTGTACCAGGCGAATTCATGTCAATCTTAAAACATACTACTGTGTGATCTTTTATGTGGTGGATCTGAAGCAAGAGTAAACATGTCTTACTGTAAAAGCCCAGAGGGTGTTGAGGGGGTCAGATAAATCCTCTTTTTACTCTCTGTCCTTGCGTGAATAAAGTCATAGACAATGCACAAGCAAATGTTCAGAGCTGTGTTCCTGTAAAATTTTATTTACCAAAGCAGGCTGCATGCCGGATTTAGCCTGTGGCTACAATGTGACAATTGGTTCACATGATCCCAGTAACCAAAAAATTTTGTTTATGTTACACAGTGATACTTATATGATGACCAAAAAGCTACGTGGCCTCTAAAGACTAACTACTATAGCACAGTGGGAAATGATTCCGTGCTTCTTTGAGACTATTTGTTTCTAGCTTTTCTCAGTTGCCAACATCTGCTTTTCTTGCCAGAGTGCCCCTCTGGCTACCTGAGCCCAGGCCTCTGCAGATGAGCTAGCATCGTGCTAGCTTTCCTTCTCCAAACCACAAACGCTGGGTGGCATTTACATTTGTGATAGTTAATTGTGGTGCCAACTTGAATAAGAAGTGTCTAGCAGATGGTGTAGCACCATCTGGGTACGACTGGAAGGCTGATTTACTAAAGAAGAAAGGCATGCCTCACTGGGTGTTGGGGGACACTAACCAATAGGCTTGTGGTCTGAACTGAATAAAAAGGGAAAGAAGAAAAAGTTGCATTTCTGCTTCTTCAGAGCAGCCCAGACTTCACTATTGCTTTTGGATGTCTGTTTCCAGGTGTCCAATCCAGACGCTTTGTACTTCCGATGCAGGCTTTTCAGCTTCCAGATACAGACACACAAAGGACTCCACAGTGAGTTCCAGGTCTTTGACCTTTGCTAGATCCTCCCATTATCCAGTCTATGCAAGGCCCTTTTGCACTCTTCCATACCTCATTCTGCAGGTGGCCACTGTAAGCCTACCTTGGAAATCCTTCACATATATCATAAATATATGTAGATATGCATGTATTTGCATGTGTGTGTGTATACACACACATACATTCAAAGTGCTTATCCCTGGGGCGGGGTAATTCAAAGGGTGTGTTCTTTACTTTATCTCAGAGTATCTGGTGGGATTAAGCCCTGTTTGTTTTATGGCAATTTGTATAATGGTAATGTTACTGACTTCCTTTTGCTTCCCAGCTCACTTCTCTGTCTGAGTGACAACTCACTACGACATCACCGTTATAATTTCTTGCATACCCTAATATAAATACTTGCACTTACATCTTTATATGAGTCTATTTCTTAAAGAACCCAAACTAAGAAACAAGCAGGTATATCTGGAAGCTTATGTTTTTCCTACTCTGTGTCAAGCCTTTAATAACTCTCTTTGATAACATGATAATAGAAAGGTTTAAGATTGTCTCACTTAAAGGTACTCATCTGTAGATACAGAAACTGCAGAACTGATTTTATCAATGGTATCCTTGATAGTATAAATTAGAAGTACATAATGATCAGTTAAACCATTCTGAATGACTTGAAGCATACAGAACATACAAAAGAACAAACCAAATTCACAAAATTCTAAGTCTTGTTTGCATTAGCTCATGAAACAAATAATTGGCTTAAAATGCTCACAAACATTTATTACAGGATATTAAATAGATTGCATGTAATTCAGATATATAACTATGTGTATATGGTATATATAAAAGTAGGTATCTTGCATATGTTTACATTCTGATATTCTACCACAAATGATATTTTATTAAAACATTATAGGCTTTCTTTTAAATCAATTACAGTCACAAAATTTCTCTGTATAGTTTTAATTTAGGCTTAACATTCCTATTCATTCTGGAATTGAAGCTGTAACTTCATAATAACTCAGAAATAAAATAAAATCTACTGAGCTAAATTTTGCTACCAGGTTAAATTTTCAATAAACTTTTGCTCCATAAAAAGCATATTAAATCTATTGCACTTTATAAAGTGCTAGGAGAATTCCTAGGAATTCATTAACAGTGGAGAATTCTCAGGAATTCTGTAATGATGGAGAGTAGAGTAATGGGAATAAAATTTGATGAATTTATTTGGAATAAATTTAAGATGAATATTATACTGAAAATAACAAAGGTTAAAAAAAACTACAAGTTGTTTTTTGAGACAGGGCCTCACTTTGCAGTTCAGGCTGGCCCTGAACTCACTATGTAGCCCAGGCAAGCCTTGAACTCAGCAATCCTTCTGCCTCTGCCTCCTGAGTGCTGGGATGACAGGCGTGAGCCACCCCGCCCGGCACTGTGATATGTGGTATTAATTGCTGGTGGGCACGAGTCACCATGCCCAGCATTGTATGTGGTTACCAGAGATTGAACTCAGGACCTTGAGTTTGTGAGGCAGGCTCCAGAACCACTGAGCTAAACCTCCGGCCCCACAAGTATTTTTTTGAATGTTTGAGCCACATTAAGAAATATTACATTACTTTGAGGTCCAGCTTTGCTCTTTTGGCTCAAGATTGCTTTGTTTACTTAAACTGTGTTTTGTGAATCCAATATGAATTTAAGTGCTTTTATATGTATGAAGAGTGTCATTGATATTTTGATAGTGATTTCACTTAAGATTTCTTTGGGTAACTTTTGGTATTTCTGTGAATACTGGGTAACTTTTAAATTTCTTTCATTAATATTCTTAAGTTTGCATTGTACATGTGTTTCACCTCTTTGGCTACATTTATTTCTGGCTGTTTTTTTACAGCCATTATAAATGGAATTATATAAACTATAGTAACCAAAACAGCAGGATGACAATGTTATAAAAATAGACCTATAAAACAGAAAGGGGGGACTAGAAATAAAACCACACTGTTTATAATCAATTGATTTTTGACAAAAGTGCCATGATCATGCACTGCAGAAAGAACAGTCTTCAATGAACAGCATAGGGAAAACTAGATATTAAAATACAGAAAAATTAAATAAGACCTCTGTTTTTTATTCTGCATACAGTTAACTCAAGTACACTAAAGACTTCAAGGAGGTATGTGATACTATGAATCTACTACAAGAAAACATAGAAGAAACAATTCAAGACATTAGCTTGGGCAAAGTTTTGCTCTGTCCTGTTCTATCTGTTTAATAATAACAAGAGATTCATTGTTCAAGAGATCTGTTGCACAACAAAATGACTGCAGATGATAATATACTGTATTCTTAAAAAATGTAAGAAAATGAATATATATACTCTTAATACTACACCAACATACAATGTGACTACTTTAGTATGTTACTAGTGAAGTTTACCACTCTAATTTTAATACTAAAACATTTGTTTGCTCCTCTGTGAACTGGACAGAAATGTGCCCCTACAGATCAGCAGGACCTGTGCACTGGCCCCAACCAACTCTGTACCAGTAGATTCTGCAGCCTGACCACCACCTGCCAACTCTAAGCCAGCTCTGAGTTTTGCTTTGCCCCTCAGTAATGAACAGCAGAGACACAAAATAACAGACTGACGTGGTTATGGACAAGCGGAATGTCCAAGGAGAGAAGGTGAACCCAGATGATTGGAAAGTTCAGTGACAAGTTACAGACCTGGCCAGTGGTACTAGTACCAAGAAAAGCCCACAGCTATTACAAACTACAAACACAGTGTGGGGTTCTACTCTGCTAGAGACTCCTTCACTGCAGGCTAGAGTTGGGAGAAGCGCAGCATCCATCATATTGCTTGAGTATTTAATCAGCCAATATTTTAATAAGGGATTAATTATTTAAGATTCATAGAATTAAACTATACAACATTCACTTCAGTACTTCCGTTGCTACCTTCTCTCAGTGACTGTGTGAGGGACAGTCCTGGGAGTCAGCTGCAGAGAGTGTGCAGGCTAGAAATAGATCCCAGAGAAAGTTCACCTCAGACTGGGAGGGACACAGGTCACATCCTCCACTGTGAGAAACCAGGCACATCGAGTACGGTCTTTGGAGGCAGCTGGACTTGAAGGTATTGGCAAAAACGTCTTGAACCCCTGCCCTGCTGTCTATATCTAGCAGAGTTCAATGACCTGATTACTGTCCACGTCTACCAGCGCAAATAAGAACAAGAGTCAACATCAATGATCGCCACAGTCTGGGGTGCAATAAATTGGAGAATTCAGAAGAAATGGATAGATTCCAACACATATGAATTACCAACTGAACAAAAAAGATTTAAAAACCCTAAATAATTCACTAACAGGCAACAAAATTAGAACAGTAATAAAAATCCTACCAACTAGGAAAAATCCAGGTCCTAAATTATTCACTGCTGAATTCTTTTAAAACGTCAGGGTACATCTAATGCAAATACTTTTCAAACTCTTTAAAATAACTTGAAAGGAAGGAGTACTCCCAAAGTAATTCTTGAAGGTAACAGTATTCTGATTCGAAATCAGACAAGGACCCAATTGAAAAAGAGAACTATAGGGCAATCTCTTTAATGAACATATATACAAAGACCCTCAACAAGATACAGGAGGAAAGAGTACAACAAATCATCAAAAAACTCATACATCATGACCAAGTAAGATTCATCCCAGGGATGCAAGGATGGTTCAACATACATAAATCAATAATTATAATATGTCGCATAAATAGAACTAAGGACAATAATCACAAGATTGTCTTAATGGATACAGAAAGAGCCTTTGACACAATCCAACATAATTCATGATAAAAGTAAAGAAGTAAATAGGTATAGAAGGACCTTATCTCAATTGGATAAAAGCCATTCATGACAAACTCATGTTCAACATCATATTAAATGGGAAAATCCTGAAAGTGTTCTCCCTGAAGAACCGAGACAAGGATATCTACGGTCACCTTTCCTATTCAACATAGTACTTAAACCACTAACCAGAGCAATCAGACAGGAGAAAGGAAAAAATGGGGTATAAGAACAGCAAGGGAAGAAGTTAAATTACTACTTGTAGAGAACATGGTCCTTTATACAGAAGCCCTCAAAAATTCCACCAAAAATCTAGACTTAAAAACTGGCAGCAATGTAGCAGGATATAAAGTTGACAGAGAGATATCAATAGATTCCATATACCAATAAATAAGAGAAAGACATTAGAAAAAAATACCATTCATAATAATACAAAAAATTATGAAGGATAAGACCTTTACAAAGAAAATCACAGAACTCTGAAAAGGGATATTGAAGAGGACACCAGAAAATGAAAATATAGGCCCTGCTCCTGGATAGAAAGACCAATATAGTCAAAACAGTCACACTTCCAAAACTGATATACGATAAAAATGCCAGCAGCATCCTTCACAGACATAGAGAAAACAACCCTAAAATTCACGTGACACCAGAAGAGACTCAGAATAACAAAAGGAATATTGGGTAACAAGAATAAAACAGGAAGCATAACAATCCCAGATGTCAAGTTATATGGCAAAACTATGATGATAAAAATAGCATGGTAATCACAAAAACACATACATGTGAATCAGGCGAACAGAACGGAGGATACAGGAGCAACCCCAGAAACACTGCATAACAGATCATAGGAAAGGAAAAAACATATGGTGAAAGAAACAGCGTTTTCAATGAATGGTGTTGCAAAAACTGTCTATCATGCCGAAGACTGAACTAAACTTCTATTATCTCACCAAAAGCAAAATAGATCAAAGATCTAAATTTTAAAAGGTATTTAATCTGGTAAAAGATAAAAAAGATAAAACTTGTGAAGACATAGATTTAGGTAATATCTTTCTGATCAGACCCTCAGTTTCACTAAAATAACAAAGAATCTATGAACAGGATCATATCAAACTAAAAAGCTTCTAATAAATAATAAAATAAACAACCAATAGAATGAAGAGAAAACCTACAGCATCAGAAAAAATTTTGCCAGCTATTATTTGGCCAGAACACTAATACCTAGGTTATATATAACTCAATAATATTAGACCTCTCAAAATAAAAGGCTCAGTCAAAAAATGGTCTATTAAATGAATAGAAAGTTCTCAGAAGTACAAATGGCCAACAAGTACATGCCCAAAATGTTCAATATCTCTTTCCATCAGAAAACGCAAACTTAAACAACACTGAGGTTCCATCTTACTCCAGAAAGAATAGCTATCATCAAGAAATTAAATAATAAAAGATTATGGCAAAGATGAGGGATAAAAGGAACACTTCTATATTTCTGCAGGCGATGCATACTAGTATAACTATGGAAATCAGCATGGAGATTCCTCAAAAAGTAAAAATAGAAACTTCTCTTCATCTAGCTATTTCCCATTTTTGTATCATTCCATAAAAGTTAAAGACATCATATTATAGTAGTAGATTCATACCCATAATTATAGCAGCATAATCATAAATATTCATGAAATACTCATAATTCATGAAATATTAATCTGCCCTGAAGAATAAATTCAAGTCATTTGTAGGAAAATGGATGCACCTTGAGATCATATTGTTAAGTGGAATAAATCAGAAGCATGAATTTAAATACTGATGGTTATCTCTTAGATAAAAAAACAAAATACAAAGAGTAAAATAAAAGACATGTAGTAGGAAATAGTGAGACTGACCTTTTGTAAATGAGATTAGCATCAGAAATTGGATACATAAGACAGTACAAGTAGAGTCCCAAGTTGATGATGGATTAGTAGGCACAACAAATAAACTCCAGGTAGAGCACAGCAACTACCACAGACATTTAATAGTGGAGTTTACAAGTACCAGAAATATTCTACAATCTTTTTTACATTATCAAAGCACTATTTGTTAATTTATTTCCACTCAGAATGCTCAGAAAATATGTTACATTCTTCTTGTCGACAAACACTTTTTAGGAACTTCTGCTCTCTAAAGAAAGATCCAAGAAACACGACTGCTCAAAGAACCTTCAGTCTAATTATACTCTTGTGGCTGTTTTTCATTGCTAGACAGTGATGTTTTTGTCACCAGATAACAAGCTTGTTGTATATATTTCAGGTGTAAAGCATCTTTGGATAAACATATGCACAGAGAACAATCAGTACGGTTCAGCAAATTTTCCTGTATGTCACCTTCTATACTTAGTTTTCTGTGTACGGTATCATCCCCTAAAATGAACTCCATATCAAATTTTCAGTGTAAATATTACTTACGATTTCACATTGTACATTAGATCTCTAGACTAACTCATCCTATATAACTGTACATCTGTTTCCTTTGATCTCCTTCTCATTTCCTCTCTTTTCCTGCCCTCATAATATTCTTTCTATTCTGCTTCTCTGTACCCCACATAAAAGTGGAATGGTGTAAAATTTGTCTTCCTGTGCCTGGATCATTTCACTTAGCATAATATTCCATAGATTCAACCACGATGTTGAAAATAGCAACATATTTTTTAAAAGACAGAATAGTATGCCTGTCTGTGATTTTCATATTTCTTTTTTAAGTCATCAGTTGGTAGACACTTATGTTGTTTCATAGCTTGACTGTTGTAATTAATGTGCAGTGTAATATTAATAGGCAAATGCTTTTATTCAAATAAGCTAGATAAATAATCATTTTACTAACTGGTTGTTAATGTAGATAAATTTTAAAATATATAGATAAATTTTAAATACTTATTGATATACATTTTAAAACTGAGTAACCTACTATAATATATATGATTACATTAGTAAAAGAGTACATATCTTACATACGTGTATAGTCTCCTCCATGTTCTTTTTTCCCTTTCCCATCTGGTCATTTTCTTTCTTACTCTGAAAGGAAATAATCTACACACACAACTGAAAGAAAATTACAATGCAAATTGCCAAAATATCTGCCTATAAAATATGTAACAGCAGCTGCTAACAAAGAATATGTTCCAAAGTAGCAGGAATAGATAAGAGGAACAATAAAATAATAAAGTGATGAGCAATAAAATTTGATAATTTCTACTCTTTTTTATGACAAATTTATTGCTTGGAATGAGGTACTGACAAGCAATTACAATTGGGTTAATTGAAACATATAAAACAATAAAAAGCACAATCAGATTCTGTGTATGATAAAACAAATCTTACTGAGAAGTGATTTCTGAACTTTTTAAGGACTAAACATTTTAATGTTCATTTCTTTATTTCATGCAAACTGATTTTTTCCTTTAAAATTATTTTTTTAAAGACTCCTTTTTGCATTGAAACAATCTGAGGTATCTAAGTACTCAAGGGAAATGGAGCTGTGTTTCATGAGAACACAGTTTTCTTTCGATTAGGAGAAAAAAACCAAAATAAATGGAAATTGTGATCAGTGCAAAAGGGAGATAAAAAATTGAACAAAAAGGATAAATAACAAAAGGGGGTTGTGGAACAAGTGATGAGCTGCTTTCCCACCGCCCAGAAGGTTTGCAGTCACTTGAAGACTCTGCATTTGCAACTCAAGGTTACTTTCTGCATATGTGGTTAGATAGTGAATTGCCTTTTCTCCTTCTGAGAGGAGGAGTTCCTAGACTTGATCTTCATGAGGCCTTGGCTATTTTTCATTAGCTGGTGCACATCCCAACTCTTAGGAGAGTGAACGGCCCTAAAGGTACTTGTGTTACTCAACGTGAGTTACGGGCACTTTTTATAATTGACTTAATTGGTACATTTTATACATACACTATGATCACATTCTTCATTGAGAATTTATTCCTATATATGATATATCTTGATCCTTAGTGTTTCCCCTTTCCCCACCTTCTCTACAACTCCTGTGTCCTTTTTTTTTTAAACTATCAAAAGCTTTCATTCCCTTATTTACTTGTCCCTACCTGCCGATTTCCTTTTCCTTTTGCAATTTTCTGTTCCATGTTACCTATCATACTTTTTGGTTGTTCATTTACATCTTCAGTTTTTCATACTAGAGAAAAGACATGGTACTTACACATTTTGGTCCTATTTATTTCACTTATGAGTTTGAACTCAAAAGTATATCCAATTGAGTACAAATGACACAAATTTATCATTCTTTATGGCTAATACTTTATTAAAAAAAAAAAATCTTCTTTATCCAGTCTCCCACTGATGGGCATTTGGGCTGTTTCTAAGATTTAGCTATCACAAACTGAGCTGCTATAAACATGGGTACACATACATCACTGTGGTATGATTCTTTTAACTCTTTCATGTATATACCTAGCATGGGAATAGCCAGGTCAAGTAGGATTATAGGCCTAGTTTTTAAAGCAATCTCCACACTGATTTCCTTCGTGGCTACACCAGTGTACATTCCCACAGTGGAGAAGGGTTCCTTTCTCCCCATAGACCCACCAATATTTGCTGTTGGTTGACTTCATAATAGCAGCCATTCTTTCTGGATTGGAATAGAATCTCAAGTGTTATTTTCATCTGCATCTCTCAAATGACCAGCGATGTTGAACATTTCTTCATATGTTTCTTAGCTGCCTTTATGTCTTTATCTGATAAATGTCTGTTCATTTGAGATGCCCATTTTTTCAATTAGGTCTTTAAATTTGGGACAGCTGATTTTTAAAGTTCTTTATATATTCTAGATAGCAGTCCTTTGTCTGAGAAACAGCTGGTAAAAATTCTTTCCCACATTGTGGGTTGTTTTTCACTATGTTGGTGGTCTCTCTTGCTATACAGAAACTTTTTAATAAGATGAGATCCCAGTTGTTGATTCCTTCTGCTAGTTCCCATGCTTCAAGGGATGACTTTATGTTCATAAAGTCTTTCCTGATGCCTAATGTCTCCAAGAGTGCTACCTAACCTATTTTACAACAAATTTAGTATTCTATTTTAATATTTAGGTCTCTAATCCACTTTAGTTTGGTGCATGGAGAAAGAGATAGATCTAGATTTCAACTCGGTCAAATTGAAGCCCAGTTTTTCCAGCACCATTTGTTAAAGTTGCTATCATTTCTCCATTGAGTGTGTCTGGCTCCTTTGTGAAAGATGAGGTGACTTAGAACATCTGGATTGTTTCTGGATCTTCTAGTCTGTTCCACTGACCCTCTGCTCTGTTTCCTTGCCAGTACCATGGTGTTTTATCACAATAGCTTTATAGTATAGTTTCAAGTTGGGAACTGTGATATATCTGCCATGATCTTATTGCCTAGGATTACTTTTGGTATTCTAGGTTTCTCGTGGTTCCAGATGAATTTTTGGATTATGTTCTCTAGCTCTGTGAAATACGCTGTTGGGATTTAGATTGAGTTTACACTGAATCTATGTACTGGTTTTGGTACTATGGCCATTTTGACGATATTGGTTCTTCCTATCCAGGAACAAGGGATATCTTTCCATTTTCTGATACTCTCTTTGATCTCCCTTTTTAAAATACTATAGTTTTCAGAGTAGAGATCTTTCACTTCCTTTGTTAGATTGATTCCTACATATTTCATTTTTTAGATGCTACTGTGAAAAGAATTGATTGCCTGATTTCTCTTTCAGTGAGTCCACTGTTCGTGTATACAAAAGCTATTGATTTTTGGGTGTTACCCTTGTATTCAGCTATGCTATTAAATCTGGTGAATAAGTCTAGCAGTCTTTTGGCTGACTTTTTAGGATCTTCTATATAGAGTATCATGTTTCCAGCAAATAATGACAGTTGAATTTCTTCTTTTCCCATCTTTATTTCTTTTATTACTTTCTCTTGTCTAATTGCTGTGGATAATGTTTCCAAAACCACATTAGACAAGAGTGACAGTGGACATCCTTGTCTTATTCCTGATCCTAGAATAAATGGTTTCAGTGTTTGATCATTTAATATGAAGCTGGTTGTTGGTTTCTGATAAATAGCTTTTATCAGTTTGAGATAAAAATAATCTATTTCAATTATCTGTAGGGTTTTCATCATGAATGTGTGTTGGATTTTGTTTAACATTTTTTCTGTTTCCTTTGAGATGATTATTTTGTTTTTGTCTTTGAGTCTGTTAATATAGTGTATTACATTTATTGATTTGCATATGTTGAACCATCCTTACATCCCTGGGAAGAATCCAACTGGGTCAAGGCATATGATCTTCTTGACCATCCTCTGTATTCTTATTGAGGATTTTTATTTCAATGTTCATTAGGGAGATTGGCCCGTAGTTCTCTTTTTTTTGTTGGGTCTTTCTCTGCTTTCAGAGTCAATGTAATGATTGCTTCCAGGAATGAATTTGGGAATATTGCTTTCCATTCAATTTCATTCAAGAGTTTGAGGAGTAGTGGCATTAGCTCTTCTGTGTAGTCTTGTAGAATTGTCTTGTAGAATTCAGGTCTTGTAGAATTCAGGAGTAAAACCACCCATCAGGAATCAGACTTTTCTTCATCAGTAGGTTTTAAATTACATTTTCAATTTCACATATCGATATTGGGATGTTTAGCATTTTTATATCTTCTTCGTTCAATTTTGGAAGTTCATATGTATCTAGGAATCTATCCATTTCTCCTATGTTTTCCATCTTATTGGAGTACAAGTTCTCAAAGTGGGTATTTATTATTTTATCAATTTCTGCTGGATTTGTGGTGATTTCCCCCTTTTTATTCCTGATTTCATGGAGTTGAATCTTTTCCTTCCTTTTTTAAAAATAAGGCTGGCTAAGGGTGTGTCAATTTTATGCATTCTTTCAAAAAATCAACATTTCAATTCATTGATTCTTTGAATCATTCTCTTAGTTTCCATTGCATTAATTTCTCCTGTAATCATTATAATTTCCTCCCTTGTATGAGTTTTGGGTTTGTTTCTCTTTTTCTAGTAGTCTGAGGTTCAGCCTTAGGTTGTTTATTTGAGCTCACTGTTTTCCTAGTACTTTCCTTCATGTAACTGCTTTAATTGTGTCCCATAAACTCCTGTATGTATGTTGTATTGGTTGTATCATTTAATTGTAGAAACTGTTTAATTTCTTCTGCAACCCATTGATTGTCCAGAAGAGTGTGGTTAAATTTCTGCATGCTTGTGAGGTTCTTGGAATTTCTTTGGCTACTGATCTCCAATTTCAAGGCACTATGATCTGCCAGTACACTGAGGACAATTTCAATTTCTTTGCATTAATTAAACATGCTCTATGAAGTAGCATGTGGTCTATTTTGGAGAATGACCCCTGAGTATCTCAGTAGAATGTATATTTTGACTTTTTGGGGTGAAGTCTGCTGTTAAATCCATTTATTCAAAAATTTGGTTCAGTTCAAGTACTTCGTTTTTTGATTGGTTGATCTATTTGTGACAGTGGGTATTGTGGTCCCCAACTACTATTGTATTAGTGCTTATCTGGCTTTTCATGTCCATTGTTATGTGCTTTATATAGTTGTGTGCACTAGAATTTGATTCATAAATATTAATGAACGTCATCTCTTCCTCTTGGATTGTTCCTTATATGAGTATGTAGTGTCCTTCTTTGTTTCTGGGAACTGATACTGTGTAAAGGACAAGAGAGGATGAAGGAAAAAAGAAAAATAGGGGTATCCAGTAGCAACAGCCTAACAAGAGACTATTTTTCGTCTCATGTAAAAATAAGAGCAGTTGAGAGAAGAAAAAAACAGAAGTTAGACAGACTCAGCAAGTACTCAGTAGAGAAATGAAGCATGAGAGATCAGGAAAAAGAAAGAAAAAGAACAACAGCAGCAACAACAGCAACCAAAAAACAAAGCCAAAGCATTACCCAAAAGGCCCTTCATGGCATGGCTCTGCTGTCTCCTGTAGCCAGTAGGAGCAACAGTACTCAGATCAGAGTTGAGTAGTTGCAGGGAAACTACCGTTGTCCCCTGTCTAGGTTCTGGCT
Organism: Thryonomys swinderianus; assembly: GCA_004025085.1. Classification (NCBI taxonomy): domain Eukaryota; kingdom Metazoa; phylum Chordata; class Mammalia; order Rodentia; family Thryonomyidae; genus Thryonomys; species Thryonomys swinderianus. Next base: position 51,071 of record PVIC010002599.1, read on the forward strand.
AGAATGGCTGAGTTAAACTCAATGAACTCCTGTGTGCTTGAACTTTGCAAAAACCCAGTGTCTTGTAGGTAGAACTGATTCCACAAACTCACTGAGGGCTGTAGTCAACAGGATTTCTTCACTCTTCTGGTGTGTGTTTTCTCACTGTGGCAAACAGGGCAGTTACACTCCAAAGGCCTCTGCCTAAGTCCCAGCATTGCTGCCTTACTTATTCAGTGTTTACAGACAAATAAATGGAGTCTCTGGGAGCTCCTCCGGATGTCCTGGTTATGAGAGGCCAGGGCCACGTGTCAGAGTTGGCAGACAAGAAGATGGAGTCTCTGAGGGCTTCTCCACTCATGCTGGCCATGTGGGGACTCAGGGCTTGAGCACTGTAGGGAAGGCAGGCCTGTTCCACACCAGAGGCCTACCTGCACAGGAGTAGCACTTACTCAGTGTGGGCACAGAAGTAGATGGACTTTCTGCGGGGTCCTTCTCCCATGCTGGTTGAGTCATAGTCATTTTAAGCAGAAAGTTTTGTTCAGTGTTGGCTTTTTTGATACTGTGGTGTAGGATGATCTAATACGGTATAGACACTCAACATTCTCGACTACCAATGGTTGCCTCAGTTATGATAATCTGCAAACACCCAAACATGTGCTGGGGAATAATTCCATCACCAGAAGAATTGATCGAAGGGAAAAAAATGTGAAAAATGGAAGTTAATAAGGAAAATGTTCTTTATAAACATTATATTTAAAGTAGCCTACAAACGTAGCTCTAAGCCTTCTAGGATCTACTGAAGAGGAATTGTGATCAAATGTGTTTTAGTGGCCAGCAGATTTAAAATATCATTTCTACCCACTCCAGAATATGGCTATTTCTGATGTAGAAATAAAAAAAAAGACATTTCCAGTGTAATGACTCATAAAGAGAACAAATACAATGGACCAGATTTTTAACAACATCCAACATAGAAATGGTCAAAAACTGCAAAGTAATAAAGTAAATTTTAAAAAGATGAGACCATAATTTAAAACTATTTTTTCACCGTGACTAAAAATATATAAAATTACTTATGCATATGGTCCAAAGCGAAAGTGAGAAAAATAAAATTTAAATTTCTAGTTTATTTTAAATGAACTTCTTATTCCTACATTTTGCCATCTTATCACCACAATATTTGTGAGCTATTTCTATTCAATAAAAACATGTATTAAATTACAGCCCAGGGTATCCAATCATAAATAAGAAAATAATCTGTTTTAAAGGTCAATATCCCGTTATTATTACTGTAAATACATGCCCTGAAAACACAGTTAACCCCATAAAATTATCAAGCAACAACTTAAAGACAATTATATTCATTTCTACCAATGAGAATTTTTTAAAAGGTAGTAGGAAATCTGAAGAAAGCATAACTTATCAGAGGCCCCAAGAGCCACAATGGCTCATTTTGTTTGATCTATAAATTATTTAACTAGAAAAAGATTTTTATTTGACTTAAAGAATCAAACCATAAAACGTCTCACTCCTACTCTGATATTTACAAAGCTATACGAAATCATTAGGTATAGATACTGCCTTATTGTCCTATAAGATCCAGTGATGAAGAATCACATAGATACTAGATTTTGAACATTCAAGGCTCTCAATCATTGTTACACTTCTGTAAAGCTGTTTAAATACATACTTCGAGAATAACTGCTGTGATTCTGTATTATATCAACACTTGGAGACTCTGCCCTTCGTACCCTCACCTCCTCTGCCCGCTTTACATTAGAGCAAAACCTATACATCAGCAAATTCACAGGATTCCTTGCCTATGCAGTCAGCGACAGCAGAGGGGATTTTTTCCCAAAGATTTCATTTATCGTGAACACACACTCCATTGCCTTTGTAATACTGGATTACAGATATTTTAATCTCTATGGAGGGAATATAATTTTGGGATATGCCACTTTAAGTCCTTGCACAAATAGCATAAAATGAGTTAATGTCTTCCTTCAGTGAAGTTACTGAGTGGTTTAAAAGTTCAGTGCAGATCCTTTCATTTATTCCCCAGGTGCTCTAGAAAGAAAACTCAGTTATTCAGTAAAAATAAAATCAGCGAGAAGGTCCCTGGTGAAAGGCACCATCACTTCTGCACCAGGAGATAATGTGGTACATGCCCTCCAGAGTGCACAGTTTCATGGGAGGTATAAATATTTAAACCAATAGCCGTGGTGTAAAGTGGAATAAACAGAACTCTTATTAGAGATATAAACTCCTGTGGTGAGGGCTCAGAGGAAGCAAGGGTAGATTCGGAGGAAAACATGCATTCAAAAGGGAATAGGGCTATCTTACAAGCAACATCTGAGCATTTATAAATTCTTAGTTCCTGTTGTGAGTGATAGAGTTTATAGGAAAAATGTATTTGTCTGGAACTTTTTACCCCTCCCCATTCATTACACTGAAATGCCCTTTCAATGCATGAGTGAAATAAGGAAGTTATGCCAGGTCTGCAATAAGTGGTATTTACAGATTCCTTTGTTTTCTGGATGTTAAAACATGAGGACGAAGAGAAAAAACCAGATGAGCCCCCAACACAAATCCACACAAACCAATCCGTTGCCTTCGGGGAATTCATTGACTCTAGCTCGATTTATCACAAGTTTCTGAACTGGATGATTTTTTTTGATGGCACATCTGGCAATATCATAAAAACTTCAGGTCCCGAGTGATTAGACAGGAATTACTTTTGTAAATCATTTATGACTATTACTGATGTAAGCTTGTTTTGAGCAGCAAGAGACAAAAGTAGCCAAGGACAAAGAAAAAAAATCTGGGGGTGGGAAAGGCCCCTTTCTCTTCAAGATTCCTTTTAGAAGGGCTTGCCATTTATCATTTGAAACTAGAAAATTGCAGTCATTAATAGATTGGAATTAATTAAGCACAGCTCAAGGAATCACCCCACAGTCTCTTTTTCATTTGCCTGTTAAAGAAAAGCATTCTTTCGTTGAGCAGTTGAAGCTTTTTATGAAAAAATGTGGCACACTGTGACCTCAGGCAGAACTTCCCAGTTAAACCTCCCCTGCTGTGCTCTGTAATTCAAGACACACAGCAAGATTAGAAATACTTCATATTTCTCCCCAAATTAAAATAATATATATTGTTGTACATATCAGTACCTTAATGACCACATGAAAGAAGCATTATCATTTGGAAACATAAACTATCTTTTCCCATGAGTGTTTTGTTGAATGTGTCTGTCTGGGGGTACGGGTTTGGGAGGGAGGATTAGGGAGTACATTCATTGACTATTCCTCCTTGTGTCCAAAGAGAATTAATCTGATTGAAGAAAATGCATTCCTGAATCCTTCTGCTTCTATTTGCTGAGACGGACTTGCTTCCACAAGAGGCTAAGCTCTCGATACTCTTAGCTTCCATTTCCACTTTATCTTCAAATTCTTATTTCCTCTTTTCCCAGCCCCTTGCTTCTCAATCAATAAACTAATCCACGCTAAGGAATCAATTGGGCTTCACTGAGGCTCTGAGCAACATGCTTCCTCTGCATTCTTTGTCAGTTCTGACCCTGGAAAGCAGAGAGAATGACTCAAACCACACCAAGAGACAGTGCAAGGTGAGGTACGAGTCAAGGGCCATACAGCCTGGCCACAGCAGAGGTTTCACGACACTGAGGTCCACATGCTTTTAAAACGCTGCTCCACATCTTTTATGACCTGTTGTTGCTTCCTGAAGTCTATTCACAACTGCTCTGAGTAGCTGGGTAGGGGAGGGCATGGTTGTAATCCCAGCCACTTAGAAGAGAGAGTCAGGAAAACTGTGAGTACAAGGGTTTCCTCCACAACACAGCAAGGCCTCATCTTGAAAAGCAAGCAAATGAACATCATTCATGAACTAAGTTTTTGTGTGACTCTATGGCTTTTTCGCGGATGGCCTTGGGACCCTGTTCCCAGGCATGGACTTGTCCTTGGAGCCGATGGGTACTTAAGTGGAAACATAACCTCAAGTCCTTGGTTCTGCTAGTCATAAAAACCAAAAAAAAAAACAAAAAAAACACTGACTGAGGAAAATGGATTTTATGGAGAATTGCCTACAGGCTATGATGACCATTTATTTATCTTGACACTCTAATATTTATTTTGGGATTAGGTTCAGGTTGTCAGAGAGCTATGTACCTGGAGACACAGTTTTGGATGCCTCTGGGAACCTGCGTTCACTGACTGAGCTTTGGAATGATTAATTTGGCCCATACTGAGGGGTTTTATTAAAGACTTTAACACACATCAAGAATCAAATGTACTATAGAGGTGGGGTGTGGTTTACTACACTACACAGTCATCAGTGCTTCTCTGGGTGTATGGGTGACTTCATTTTTTGACTGAACAATGTGATCATGACTTCTCCTCTAGGTATTGGCTTCTAGTTCATCTGAGCAACATTTATCATTTACATCATTAGATGCATTTAATGCAGTCACCTCAATTTGGTTTCCATACATCTCCCTAAATATTCTTTTCCCAAAAGTATGCTTTACAATTTCAAAAAACACATAATTTTTTTTTGGTACATGATCATAAAATCTTTTTCTTTCCTTCCCAAAATAAAGTATGGTATCATAAGTGAGTTAATTAGAGAAATACTTCATGGATACGTTTTAAAAGAAACGATTTAACATATACAGTCTTTCATATACACGGTAATGATGATTATTAGAGTGATAGCAATAAGACTTAAACTCTGTCTGGATCCCAATTTTAGTATATGTGCTGCCGAAGCGAGCACTCTGTCTGGATCCCTAAAGCAAAGAAGGTCTTAGTCATGGATGAAGTACACGGATAACAGATGGTACAACTTTCAAATATGCTGACAGAATAATTTTCTATTCCAAAATATCTTCTTGGAAATTCTAACTATACAGTCAAGACCTTCACTTGAAAGGTAGTGTTCCAAAACACGAAGGTCATTCTAGAGGGATAATTCCTTGGAAATGAAATCACGTGTGAGACACTTAGCTCTCAGAGAACATGGATTATGACTTCAGTAGGATTTGTGTTTTAGGTTAATATAACTGCACTAGCCCTGCAAAAGGTCTCCATTCCCTCACTTCAATTAGCTACATAAGTTTACACTAAATGAATTCTTCACTCATTTAGCAAACATTGAAGGGGCAGCTGCTATGTGCCAAGCACTAAGTGCTGTGGACACAATGGGAGGAAGCTGGTCTTGGCCCTCAGGGAAGGTAAGGAAAGCCTCACGAGTAATGCTGTGGCCTAGAAAGAAAAACTACTAACATGCCTCTCACATTGGTCTAAAACCCATTGCCACCTTGAATAATGTGCTGCTACATCTGTGAAAATATAAATAGTAAATAATCTAATTCTTAAACTCTGAGTCATGTAATTTTATTTTCCCACTGAATATTTTCACATCAATATATTCCTTTCTGCACTCTGATTTTAAGGGTTATTTTTCTCTTAATATTTTAATCATTTTCTTATAAAATTATAAATATATCTGCGTTAATATCCACATTTTTCTTATTCCTTTGAATCATTTCCTTAGGCTTCGATGTCACAAAAATATCTGAAATAAATTTGTACATTTTTCCCTTTTAATTTGCCTTCTATTATAGGTGCCTCAGCCAGGAATCTAGCGATAGGTGAGAAATCATTCTCAATAATGTATGAAAGTATCAGCAACTTGTGTGCTGTTGAAAAAATTTGCTTTTTATTCAATGATACATTTCTATGATCTATCCATGTTGTTGTCTGTAATTCATTTTTCCTGATAGTAATCAATTTATTCAATAGACCATTTGTTTTCTTCTGCATGTAGGTTGTGGTTGTTTGTTTCTTCTTATGTTTTCTGAGACAGAGTCTTGCTTTGTACTGCATGCTGGCCTTCGACTAATTCTGTAGGCCTTACACTCTACGTGATTCTCCTGCCTCAGCCTCTCTAGTACTGGGATTACAGGCATATACGACTACTCCTGGCTACTCAGAGATATCTGGATGTTACTCAACATTTACATGAATAGGGCTCCTGCAAACATCCTAAACATGAATTTTACGTGTTTGTATTAAAGAGTTTCTCTATGATAATACTCAGAAATTAAATTTATTGGTTATAGGGAATTTGAATGTCCAATTGTATAAGATCAAGTTTTCAAAGGTATTGTACTAATACATATGCTAAGTTGTAGCTTATTTAGTACTCCTTGATCTGTATCCCTTCCAATATTTGATATTATGACCACACTTAATTTTTACAACTTCAGTGGCTATAAAGTACCTTGCATTGTTGTGTTGTTTGATTACTAGTGATTGGTTGATATGGGACACTCATCTTTCTTTTTCAGTGATGAAGTGTTTTCCCATTTTATTTGGGTTGTCTTTTTCTTCTACTTTAAATGAGTTCTTTATATGCTCTTCGTATTTCCTATAAGTATGTGTTCAACAGTTGCATTCTCAATGGAAGTGTAGTGATTCCTGGTGTCTACTTTTCCCATTACTTCCATTGCACTTTTCCACATGTTCGATTCTGAACATAACCCTGTGTTGTGTTGTCAAAGTGAGGATTTAAAAATTGTGACAAGTATAGAAGATTTTAACTTTTGTAGCTTTCCAGACATCAATGTGTATAGATACACACCTATTTTAAAGTACACCTACATATATAAATAAACACATATATAATGGATTTATACTTCAACCTATTTGGAAATTCAGAATTACACAAAATAATATTATCAATATAATATATATCTGCATGGATTTGTTACTTGGCTTCATTTCTGAAATAAGCTTTCTTGTGGAAGAAGAAAACTCCACAGGAGGTCAGGGACTGGGGTCACAGAGACTGGGAGAGTCACTTTGTATCCCAGAACTTTCCATGAGGACTCACAGAAATTCTCATGTTGTCAAATACTCTGACAAAAGATATACACAAAATATGCTTAAGGGGAGCAGTCCTTTCTATCATGTGGTTATTATTAGGGTGCTATTTACTCGTGTGAAATGTCAAGGTCAACTTTTTCCCTAAGGTATCTTTTCTTGGATTGGTTAACTTCAAAATCATTAAGCAATTAACATTAGACTACCCTGGTATTGACAGAAGGAAATCCATAACGTTTGAGAAATGTATGTTATTATAAACATCACTGAAATTAAATCAAGTACTATTAGAGATTGTTTATAGAAGCAAAGTGAGTTGGGGACTCTGCAAGTCCTAGGAAAAGAGTTAACCCTTTGACTAAATTCTGACTTTGAATGATATGCATCTATGTACCCTTAAATCTTAAATGCATGTGTATTATTCATCAGGTTGTGCTGAGCTAGGAAAAAGCATCTTTTTCAGTACCCAACTTTAAAGTCACCCCCTAGAGAATTCTGAAATTTAACGGAAAATCTTAGTAGGGCATAAACTCTGTGAAGCAAAAGCTTCCACCTGCCGTATGCAGACTTCACATGGCAATACACATGCATATAGAAAGAGTTTTGCATTTGGAAGCTACTGTTAGAATGCCAGACTGATGGAATGACCATCTTGTGACAGTGAAAGGTTTGCACATAACTGGGTAGACTGTGATTTCTTAGCATGAATATGCATAATGACTAGGAGATTCTTGCTTTTTAACATTGATATTAGTATTTTCCAAGTATCAGTTGAAGATACTCTCAACTTGGAAGATTTCAGTGTTATCCTTAGTTTATAGGAGAGTGAAAGACAGAATTTAAAAATATTGTTAAAGGAAACAGCTACCTCCCCCACGTTCTATCTTTAAATTTCTGGCTCTCCCAAGCACCGAAATTATTTGCATTAACACCACTTTGGTTCAGCCCCGCAGGGTGGCACACAACTGTAATCGAAGTATTTAGGTGCTAAGGCAGAAGGATCACCTGAGTCTGAGGATAGCATGGGCTACATAGCAAGACCTTGTCTCAGCAAACAACAAAAACCACACCCCTCCCCCACAAAAGCCCCAGTAAAAATGAACCGTTCCTAATTAGTACATTTGGGTTAAAAGGTAATCTATTGGAGGTCAGACAACATCAGCCTCTCACAGGGCTCCAGAAGACTCACCAAGAAACCAAGGCTGGATAACCTGAGGCTCTCAACAGCGACCACAAGGCACACAAAGCCACTGCTGTTGCCCTCAAAATACTACTAAATTTATTTATTTTGTCCTGATATTTATAAATATTAAGGAAATTTGGTAAAATATCTTAGTACACATTCTTAATAAAAAGTGGTAATCTCTAATGAATAAGTACAATAGCTTCTTAAAGATTTGGAGACTATATTGAAAAAAATGATACAGACTTTCACTGTACTAAATTTGATACACTTTGTTACATAGAAAATAGTAAGCAATGAGGGTATGGGTAAGCTTAGAATTGAGTAAAGTTTATATGTAGTGAAAGCTTAAGTCACCTCAGAAAAATTTAAGCAGGTTTTTGACCCAAAGGAAATAAAAATATCCCAGATTGGACAATTAGTGGAGTAAGCTGCAAAGATCACACAGAGACTGTCTAGAAATAATTATGTAACAAAGTTAGATCTATAGACTAAGGAGGAAAACATTTTATTGAAAAAGAGAAAGTAGTGGCTCAATGGGTAAAGGAAGATTTGCAGGGCCAGAGATTTAGCTCAGTGGTTCCAACACCTGCCTAAAAAGCACAAGGTCCCTGGTTGGATCTGATAACCACATACAACAAGAGTGGGTATGGTGGCTCATGCCCACCGGCAATCAGTACACATACCACAAATGAAGAGTTTGGTGGCTCACGCCTGTAATCCCAGAACTCAGGAGGCGGAGTCAGGAGGATGGCTGAGTTTGAGGCTTGCCTGGGCTACATAATGTGCTCAGGGCCAGCCTGAACTACAAAGCGAGACCCTGTCTGAAAAAAAAAAAAGATTTGCATATTATTGCAACTAATGATGGAGAGGCCACCAAGAATTCTGGACACTACACGGTTTGACTAAGTCAACTAAATTTATAGCTCACCAATGCTGAAGATAGACTGCCAGACAAGCAGATAAAGTAACATTCAAAATAATAAAGAACTAATAATTAAAGTGATATGATCACTCCCACCAGTATTTTAATGACTGAAAATTGAATATAAACTTATACACAAATCTATACAATTTCACAAATTCCAATGTGACTGTGATGAGAAACCCTGTAGGTTTGAGGCAAAGGCTTTAAACTTAAAAGTAAAATTGGTATTAAAGAGATCATGTTGGAGAAAAGAAAGTGAGAAAAGAGTTTTCTGTCCAGCATTGAGACAAAAAAACAAAGCTAGAAGAAAAAACAGAATTTTTTTCTTTTTAAAGTATAAACTTTGTATGATGACCACGGGGAATCAAGGGGGAGCAGCCATATTTGCTATGTAGAAAAAATACTTCCCTCAAATATTACTCATATTTGAGGCAAAGGAATCACAGAAAATAAGAAAGTCATTGTGAGGACAAAATTACAAGAAAATAAAAGTATAGATTTTTAGAGGCAGGAAAAGTCAAAACAGTTTTTCCTTGCTCAGTGATAGGAAATTATTACTCCCAGATTAGTTTCCTAGAGTGGCTGTCACAAAACACCACCCACAGTAGTTGGAAGTCCAAACCGAAGGCGCTGGCGAGGTTGGGAGAATCACCCTCAGGACCTCACCTTGCCCTGGCTGTCTGCTAGGGTCCTATTTCCATACGAGGCTACCTTCACAGGCACTGAGGAGTAAGACTTCAACATCTTTTGGAGAGAAAGAATTCACACCATATTCGTCCCATAATTTTTCCTAAGATGTTAAGGTGTTAATGGTAGAATGTAATATGATAGCTAACAAGACCGACCGTGGTGGATTTAACCAGAAAACACTCAGACTCTGGAGCGCCTCGTGCTTTACTTATCATGCAACGCATTAAATAATGGTCAGGAGAGGGAGTGCACGGCTAACTCAGCTTCGATTCCTGTCTGCGCACTGAGGGACGCTAGCCTCACATCAACAGTTAGAAGCGAGGGCTGAGCGGACCCTTCTTAAGCCTACGTGCCATCCCCAGGAGGAAGCTTCCCTTTGGGGTATGTCTTCTGCGTACTGCTTTCCTCCCTACCATGCTCACTGCTCTTCGCTTGGACTTTCCAAACCTTTTGCAGTTTATTCCATTTAAATTCCTCTTCTCTCAACGGCTAGAGCATTTGTTTCCCTTCCTTCTTTTCTCTTTCCTCTCCCTTTCCCTCCTCCCTCTTTTCATTCTCCCTCCTTTGTTTGTGCTTTCCCTCCTTCCTTTCTCCTTCCCTTCCTTTCTTTTCTCATTTCCCTTCCCTTTCCTTTCCCTTTCCCTCTCCTTCCTTCCTTCTTTCCTTCCTTGCTTCCTTCCTTTCCTTTCTCTTTCTCTCTTCCTTTCTTCCTTCCCTTCTTCCTACCTTCCTGTCCTTAAAATTGAATCCAGGACCTTCATATTGAGCTATACATTCTCTGTGCTTTGTCTCTTTTTCATCTCGAGACAGGATTATGTTAAGCCAGCAAGTTGCCCAGGCAAGGCTCAAAGACGCGATCCTCCTACTGGGCTGTACGGAGTGCTGGGATACACAGGCATGGGCCCCCACGCCCAGGGAAAACATCCATTTTCTAGGTGGTATGATGCTGTTAGCTTTCAGTAGTTCATTCATTGATTCATTCCAGTGATACTGTAGCACAGTTTATAATATCTACTGTACTATTCCAAAATGAAGGTCTTAGATACAGGCCAGCTATACATATAATTTCCTAAGTTAATACAATGCCCTGACTGCAATATCAAGATTGAATGACAAGACAGTAATTTATAATTGCAGTTAGTTCAGTGCATAAAGGTCCAGACATACGGAAGCAGTGAGGTGCTTGCCCTATGTGCAGAATTACAGCAAATGTTTTAGCTACAAATTTAGACTGATCACAGTGTTTGGCTCAAACACCAAAAGCACAACTGCCATCAGTGACGCGATTTGTGAAGTGGTAAATGATTCTTAGAAAAGATCCAAATAGAACTCAGACTGGCTTGTTCTCAATTTGCTTGGCAATTATAATTCTAAGTAGTTCAGGGAATTAAAAAAAGTATACACTAATGTTTTTCACATATATCTAGAATGCAGTAGTGGTTTTCATTCACTTCTTCACAATTTCTTTTTAGGGAGTTCTTAACATGAAAATGTGGTGAGACACTGCAAAGTCAAGAGGACCCAAAGCAATTCTTTATTTGCAACTACCTTGCACTTCGCAGAACACTCAGCCTCCTGGCCCTGTTCACTAAATCTCTGGTGCTCCCACCCAGTACGCCCTCTAAAAACGTATCTACAAGTTTCCAAAATTCATCCAGCAGCAAAAACCATGGAGTCACTCATTCCACAAACACATAACGAATTTCCACCATGGCCCAGGCATCAGGTTAGCCGGGGAGCAGAGGCAGAAGAGCTATGACAACTAGAGACAACAGAATAAAACAGAGTAAATCAAAATATGTACAAGGCAACAGAGGACGTCAGGATGGGAGGAGATGGTACAAATTCTACAAACTGTAGGCCTTAGAGAGCAAAAGCAGTTATGCTTCCAAACATCATCACCCTAGGAAAAATAACTGGTAGGAAAAACTTGGAGGAAAACCCACTCTTGTTTTTATGATCCATTTTCTGAATGGCTCTTATATTCAGGAACACATGTCCTTGGTTGGGATCCTCCTTAGGGTACTGCAATCAATTTGATGAACAGAACAATAAACTTTTGTTCTTTTTCTTCTTCTTTTTTGGTTCCAGTGATTGAGCTCAAACCTTGAGCTTGTGAGGCAGGCACTGGTGCCACTGAGCTAAATCCCTGGCCCTCTTTTGTTCTTTTTAAAATTCATTCTCATAAATTCTTGAACCCTTTGAGATGAAGCTCAACGAGCAACAAGAGTCCAACTCCTCAAAACAACTACTCTAGGCCGGCGATTTAGCACAGTGGTTCCAGCATCTGCGTTGCAAGCACAAGGTCCCAAATTTGATCCTCAGAGGACTGTTGTGAGTTCGAGGCTCACCTGGGCTACATAGTGAGCTCAGGGCCACCTTGAACTACAAAGTGAGACCTTGTCTCAAAAGAACAAAATAAACAAACAAAAAACAAGTACTCTAAGGACCATATGCCGTACTTTGTAGAATCTAGAGTAATAGTAGTAGTGTTGAGAACTATGAAGTTTCCTTTATTATGGGGAAACAGGGTCACTGAATTAACCAATACTTGTCTACCTTTAAGGAGCAGCCTCCTCCGGACACACATGCGACTCCAGTTCTACGCAAATCCACTCAACTCGATCCATTATGCCAAAAGTGAAATTCTGTTTCTCAAAGACTCAGGTAAATACTTTGACTTCTGCAAGTCAATAATCAAAGGCAGAGGAAATGGGCAAACACTGTTATAACTAAGTTGTGAAATTTCCAACAAAATTCTTATACTTTCACCTTATTTTTAACCTGGCTTAATATCTAGATACAGATCATACAATTATATGTGACACCCATGAAAGAACAGTGGTATCCCCATGTCCAGAAATGTTAAAATCGGGTAGGATTCCCATTCAGTGGAGTTTCTGTGTAAGTTTAAGAACAGATGTAACTCATCAGAAAGACAAGACTAAGGAACAGAGGGGTGACAGATCACAGGAATCAGCTTTATCTGCCGTCAGTGTGCACATATGTATTTAAAACAGGAGCCACACTTCTGGTGTAACCCCCCCTAGGACCCCAGACTCAGAATTCCAGTCTCACGCCGGCTTCTCCCTCAGCTTCCAATGAACTAACAAGGTTTCTTGTAGTTTAAAACAAAAAATAGAAAGGAGATTAAGTTTATGGTCTGTCTTTGGTAATTCCGGCACCGCACAGGCTGTCTCTCCTGAAGGTTGGGGTTTTGTAAGCAAATAGAGCGTTTTGCAAATTTGACATGCGAGAAGCAAGGGGAAAGAGCTCTCACTTAGTGATGCGAGAGTTAAGCTGACACCATTCTGAGAGGCTCTGAAGCCAAAACGCTTCACAATATTTTCCAGCTTGCAACAACCAATAAAAAAAGCACATGTGCAGCAATAAAACAGAACAAGCAGCCATGAAAGGAACATAAAGAGAGACAGACAGACCGTTGTCCAACTTTCAGAGAGAGCCCTGGAACATAAAATTTTGAGTGTTCCCTGGCAAGGCACGTCAGGCTTTCTTCCCACTGGAAGTCTTGCTCGCTAGAGGCATCTGCAGCGGCACACCCCCCCCCCAGATTCTACCCTCGACTCCCCATTGCAATGAAAAGACAGAGTTGCGACATAGTAACTGGCGAAATTAACAAAGGTGCAGAGTCCCTTAAAGATCTGTCATCTTCATGGAGTCCCTCAAGCATCGTGGCAAAAAGACGCCCATGGCAGCGCTGCGGATTCTCCAGAGGTTAAACTGGCTTTGTGGCCTAATGCCCTAGGAAAGTCATGCGCTCTGGAGTCCCAAGACCTGCGTTTGAATCTGACTTGAACATGAAACTTCAGCTAATGACCCGAGGGCCACGTCAGGAGGCTGGTGAAAAGAGTAGGAATGATACACATTACACACGCTTTGCTTGATCCAGGTGCACTATGGTGGTAGTTTTCCTAAATAAATGCTTTAATTTCTCCTTTTATCATATTTCCCATGCTCTAAGACTCTAGAGATTCAATGCTCAATTTTTTTTATGAGTAGAAAAAATTTAAGAGAGAAAGATAGCTTCCACCTATGAGACGCAGAAAGGGACTGGAAAGTGGTTTGCCACTCAGTGCTTAAAATTTTAAAACAGAATGCAATGACAAAGGTATGCATACACACTTTCAAAGTACTTTCAGTTTGTGTGTGTGTGTATTTTTTTTTTTTAAGGGTAGAAGAAGAGACTATCTGAAAAGTAGCCAGGTCTGTCTCTGTGGTACAGAATGTCATGAATCACCAAACATGCTATGCTATGAAAGGACAGGGACCCTGCACCAACCCTGCACAATGGTAAGCTGCTTGCTTGTACATGACATGGAGACCAGGGCAAAATCTATGTTACCCAGAATCATCGTCTGTAGAGACGTGAACCTCCTGGAGATGATCTGGGTTCATTCTTGTATGTATATATTTATTTTCTGATTTTATACTTATCTACACATGGCCATTATAAAAGACTATCCTATATTTTCTAGTTGATATAACACAAATTTAGAGGAGTCTTGGGTTCAATCCCTGGTAGAAAGGAAAAATCAGAGTGGATAAGTGACCCTGAGCTACATATAAAGTCTCTTCATGTATGAGAACGGGAACACTGTCTAAAAGGCAGAGCAAAGGCCAACACAGAGCTTAGCTTCTGACCTAGGAGACCCAGAATGAGCAGGGGAAGAGTGAGGGAGCAGTAGCTGCGCCATCCGCAGCTGCTACGGAAATTGTTCTCTCTTGCTTTGAGTCTCACAGTTACATAGTACTGACAGAACCTCATAATGGGGGAATTTATTCTTCCTGCCTCAGCTATGGAATACACGTGTACAGCTTATGAAAAATACATTAGCAAATTTCATAGTTTCATAACTATCTCTTCATGGAGTTATTGTCTGTTCTCTTTTTGTTCCCTGTTTGCCACCTTTTCTGCCCTTTCTACTTGTGTTGCTAGTTGGTAATTCATGACACCCCCTAATGAATTTCAGTATGAGTAAAATTTTAAATTTTTTTTTTCCGCCAAGAAATTATCTGTGGGTAACTTGTAAGACTTTACCCTTCCAGGCTCTAAGACATGGGGTTTTAATAAAAACAATTCCTTTTTTTTAGGGCCAACTAAAAGATTATGTCGTAACAGTGGCTCTTTTAATGAATTTTGTCTGAACGACTTCCATGTACTTTCACTATATCAAGGAATAACTAAAAAGGTATTAGTCAAACTATCCAGTAAGCCCACTTTTAAGTATCCAGGCTGAAGTTTCTATGTCAATTCCTTTTTATGCCCCCTTCAACTACTGCTCAGGAAGCAGTTACTCAGCACTTCTTGTGTGAGGCCTTCTGAAAAATTATCATTAGTCATTTAACCTTTCTCTGTTTTAGATTTCAAAGGCTTTACTTCCAATGGTTGTGACATAGGCAACTGTCAACATCTGACTATGACTTCCTCCTAAATGACAACTGCATTACAGTTCACCCTTATAGTAATAATAGCATCATGTGCATCATTGGTATTTGTGAAAAGAAAAAGGCTCCCTCATATTAAGAGCTGAACAGAACCTCAGATTTGATATAATACAGTTTGTTCAGTTTGTGGACTGAGCCACAGTCTTCTCTACAGCCAGAGTGAAGGAATTAAAACAGCTAACATTACCAGTTACAGAGCCTGGGTTAGATTTGCAATGATTTTACACTTGTCTTAATGCTCATAAACCCATAGCAGGGGTCAGCAAATTTTTACTATACAGGAACACAGTAAATATTTATGACCAATGGCTATAAAGTTATTGTAGCACAAAACCAGCTCTAAACAACATATAAACAAATGAGTATGGCTGCATTCCAACAAAACTTTACTTATAAAACAGATGGTAGGGTGGATTTGGCCTACAGGCTAGAGTATGCCAAGAACTGTCTCTACAGTTTCCAGACCCAAAAATATCTGCAAGCAGATGGGTGAGGGATCTGTATATTAAGAACCTGTTCAAGTGTTCAGTGATGCTGGTCAGCATAATAATTTCAACCTCCACTCCATTTTCTGTGCTCTGCATTTTCCTTAAAGTTTGTAGCTATAGGAGTCCAAAGTTGCTGGGATTTGCTCTTCCATACTTTGAAGCTGCAGGCTGCTTAAGAATTTCTAAAATGCTAGATTTGGTCACCTAGAATGGGAATCCTACTCATTCCTTAATTCTTGGGTTATATTTAGAAAATATTGTATACTTCTGATGTAAGGAATGAAACCTGTTAAATGTGCTATTTATCAAGGTAGCTGAACTATGGCATTTGATACTGAGGCTCTTGGGTAACTTGTAATAATTTTAGCAATCATTTGCACCCCTGTTTTGGGTGGAAGTAACATCATTGTGTTGGGTGAACATACCCCATTCATACTGGCACTTGCATCAGCAAGGGATTTTAGATAATGATACTTTTCCCACTTCTGATAGTCAAGAAACCATTTTAGCTGCATCTACTTTAATCTGAAATTCAAAAGCATAGAAGCAGGTCTTTCAGCATCTTTAAAGACTATATTGGTTCTATACTTAGGTCAGAAATACAGAACAAAGAAGGGAAGAATTACAACCAGGTCCTTTCAAGAGGAAAACAAGTCAGTATTTACCAGGCTTGCTATTTCTGTGATGGCAAGGTTTATTCATCCATCTCCTACTATTTTTGAAGGCATTATATCAATAGATAAGGGATTTTACTTGGATGGAACAAGCCCCCCCCCCCCTTCCCCGATGAGCTAAGGATACAGAAGACAGAAATTAAGGGACATAGAACACAACACAGAAAAATGAGGGCAGTACCTGAAAAGACAAACTTTTATGTGCCAAACTACTGTCTGGAGGAACTCCTTCGAGTGCAGCAGTATGTGAAACATCATCAGTAAAAGCCATGCAAAGCTCTGGGTGGGCTATGAGCTAGGTGAAGACAGAGAACACACTCCACTGTTGGCACAGAGCACAGAGTCAAGAATACTCTTCATCTCCAGGTGCTAAACCACGTCAACCATTTCTATAAAATGGAAGACCTCATAGGTTACCACAGCTTGGCCTGAGACAGAGGGAACGGTTTCCTTTGTCAAATCAAGTAATACAGATAATTTGCCATAGTTAAGGCATATTAGTCTTGGAGAATTCTCTGATTACTTCTACTTTATTGTAATTTCTATCCACAATTTAAGAGAAGATCTGTGGTAAGAGCACAGCACAAAATTCAAAGTGGTCAAGGACAGTCAATGCATAATGGGATATGAACTAACTAACTGGGTGGGGAGCTGAAAACAACTATAGATAGCATCTGTCAACAGAAAATAAGAGCAGATTTCACAACTAGTATCAGTAATGATTTTTATGGTATCATCTCCTAATTCAAAGCTTACATTATTTATCAAATGCCCAATTTCTTCAGCTACATTAGCCACGTTGGCTGATTATCTATTGCACTTGCATTTTGTAAAATAGAACAAAGGACCAAAAGGAACTTAACCAAGTACCAAATTCTGAAGCTCACCATGTATTTGGTTTAAGTCCTGTTTCTTCCTTAGAACTAAAAGTAGAATTCTAGATCAAGGGAAAACACCAAGAAAATAAGCTTGCCCTGAATACCAGCCATCCTATTTTCCCTGGCCATCAAGCCAACCAAACTAGAGAAGCAGCTTCAGATGTACTTACTTGCTGGCGATGGAGTGCTGCATCCACTGGGAGGAGGATGGCCATGGAGCCCGTGCAGGGGAGGCAGGGAAAGCCCTCCGATGACGGGGGGAAAGAGCAGTGGGTAGGGTGTGGCCGGATAGTGAGTCATGTGTCCATTCACTGCTGGCACGGGGCACGCGTGGCTACTAGTGGTCATGCTCAGGCCTCACAAAAGGAAGGGTGCTCTGGGGCAGGAACACATCGCTTCAGGTCGTGAACTGAGTGGGTGAGCTAAAGCCGGGCCAGGAGTGTGGGCAGAGCTGTGCTCTGGGCCAGAGGCAAGGCAGTTCAACTGGTGCTCTGGCTTCTGCCCGGCGCGGTTTCACTACCTCTCATTCTGCTGCCCCGATGACAGGAAAGTTGCTTCTTTCATTCAACTTTCAGTCTAAGGTTGGGAGACACCGAGACCTTCGAACTCCAGAGTTGTTAATTCTGCAAGAAAAATATACATATATATTGCAAATCAAACTGTTTATCAAGATATTACACAAAAAAACTTCTTATATTAATTCAGGACTCCAAATTCCCCATTGTTCTCTTATATTTACTATTTTGAAGTACTTATGTTTCTTAAATTTTATATTCTATCATAGGATAAAATTTGCACACAATTTGAAGATGACTAATGATCCTATTTTAAAAAGCAGAACTTCTACTCCGTAATTCCCTCTAGAACCACTCAACCTGCGAAAATATTCTCCATGGCCCTTAAACAACTTGACACATTACATGTGGGAGTGTTTGTTTTTGTCTGTCTTCCCCATTAGCATGCCCTCACCAGGAGAGCAGAGTGTTTTTCTGTTTTTTTTTTTAACAGTTATGCTTCAAGTTCCTGTAAAAGCAATAAATATTTGTTGAATGAATGAAATTTGTATTTGTTTTTTCAGGGAAATAAATCAGTGCCACTCTCAACTATGTGCTTTCAAGTCTGTATACATTTTTGAGAGTCACTTTGAATTTTATGCCAGCCATTTGGAATGATATATAAAATAAGAAAAACACAATTATAGGAAAAAACTACTGAATAACTTAGTTAAAAAGAACAGGAACACAGGGAGATATTCTGTGAGATACTGGTTCCTATGTTAACAATACACACCTTCCTAATAAGAGTGCTGTCCATCCTTCAGTTGATCTGTATAACCATCATTCACCCACGTGATGGTCTATTGAGTCAGTGATAACTACATTAAATCTAAGCTTACTGTTTTATGCCGAGTGAAACATACAACATGAAAGAACACTGATTTGGTTATTGTTTCCACAAAGTTTCTAGATTTAACAACTTCTCTTCGAGGAAGGACAAAGTGCCAATTCCCTACAAAGGATACAACAGGGATGTTCAATGCGAAACCCCTGAAATAGATTCCGGGGGGGGGGGCTAGTTGTGGGTTTCACAGACCTTCCTTCACTTTAGTAACCAGTTTACAGCAAGTGCTCCCCAACTCTGGAGCCCACCGAATGGCAAGATCTAAATGGCGACCCTGGTGGCTCTGAGTGAGAGTGATACCTCAGGCTCCGCCCAGAACATCTATAAAGAGCAGGGTCCCACGGCCACAGTGCCTGCACTCAAATCAAAATTCTGCACCTTGAAAAGTACCTCGCCTCTTAATAGGTCAGTTTTTTCTGTAGAATGGAGATAATCAGAAAATTTGCATGGTTACTGTGAGGAGTAAATGAGGCAACACTACCAAAGAACAACGTCTGGTACAAAGACTAGGTAAAAATGGGCTCTTAGTACATGTGCTGTCTCACTCAGTGCTGGCTTCTAAGAACAAGCTTGCTGGAAGAAACAAGGGAACAGGCTCTGGAGCTGCGAAAGAGAGGAAACCTTGTCATAGCAGTTCCAGGAAACGTAGTGAAACTTACTTTAGTGAAGTGAAGAAGCAAAGTGAAAATGCCACCCCTTTAGAGCCTACGGACTCCACTTTCCATCAGGAAGCCAGTTTGGTTCTGAGAGCCCTAACATAGTCTAATCAGTAACAACTGCCATCATTATTCACTAGTGGTCAGGCACTTTACTCTGGGTTTCAGCCCTACAGTCGTCCTACAGGACAGCTCTTATCATCCTTATCTCCCAGAAGAGAAAACTATGTTTCAGTGAGTTTCAACAGCTTCCCTTCAATGTGTGGCTGAGCCGGCACAGGGTCCTGGCTCTGGAAGGCTTCACCATCTTTGCTTCTTTGCTCTTCTTCCTCTCCCAGGGCTGTGTTTATATATATTCACATGCCTATGTGATCCTTGGAGCCTACACAGGAAAAGCTCCATGAGCAGCTGGGATATTAGCTTCAGTCCTCTCTTAATGATATCTGCCCAAGGGCCTGAATCTCTGGCCTATGAATATTAAAAATAAACACTGTCAATCATGGCCATGTGGTCCCAAGGTTCCCTGGAACTTCACTGCGCCTTACAAAGGAGACCACATTCCCACTTGGCTCATGTAATAGAGTAACTCCAAAAGTGATGTTCCACCCAAAATACCAATGCCCTTTCCAAACTTTTAAACCACAACTCATTTCTCTGACACACAGAAAGTTAATGGATTGTGTATCCATTTTATCTCAGAGGTAAATGGTTTTGGCACTTTTTCTTCTAAAAAGCATACACCATTCAGCATCTTTAATACTTTTATTTTGTACTTTGCAGCAAATTAATTAGAAAATAAACAGTGCCATTTAGTGTATGCTGCATTTCCACTCAATTTGATTTTTAAATCACACACAAAGCCAGCATTGTTATAAATGTTCTTTTCTATCTCCATTTGACAAACTACCTCATTAACTGGTGGAGCTGACAGTTCAGCAAACCCACCCCCGTAGGGCACAATTCTCAGATTTTTTAAAGCTGTTTGTTTGTTTTTTACCAACCGGGGATGGTTTCTATCCTCAATAATCCTTCATTTCTTTTTACTTTCAAATCCTAGAGATTGTCAGCATCTTGCCGGTCTGGTTGAAAGATCTGGTATCGTGCCTGGGATCTTAAAAAAATAAAATTAAAGCAACAAAAAACTACTTATACTGATAATAGGCAAAGAAACAAATCAATGTGTTGGGAAAATCCTGTTACGCTGGTGGAAAATTGTCTGAGCAGTCAGTGGGTCTGTGTTCACATATGTGACTGATTAACGCTATTCCTGGAAGCAGAGAATTTCCTTTGTTTCAGGCTTTTAGAAACAAAGATGGTCACTGGTGTTAGCAGGGCTCTTTTTTCTTCATGCCTGACTTCAGTCTGGGTTCGTCTGGGTTTCTTTCCTTCACCACCTGAGGCAAAGCAAACAGGAGCTGGGTGAAGAGGGGAAGGAAGTGGGATCGGGTCTGGAGACCTCAGATCTACCACCCGTGAGCCGCTCTGGTATCAATTTCACTATCTGCAAAAGGGATCAGGTGAAGAGGACTAGGCTTTCAATCAAGTTTCTCAAACTGACGTGACCAGAATGCTAATTTTACAAATGTACTAGATTAAAAAAAAAAGAATTAAAACAACTTAAAATAAAAAAGGAAGAATTTTAAAAGCCATTTGTTTACTGATATGGGTATGCAGTAATCTGCCTTTGATAAATAGCACTCTGGAGAGAAGGCACCATGACAGGCCTACCCACCAGCCATGTGGATGGTATGTCTTCACTTGATGGCATGGTCTTGGTAATCATAATATTAATGCCTCTCTATAATCTTATTAATAAAACTGCTCTTCCTATAGTTTAGTGCTTTTGTTGCATTAAAAGTTGTTTTATAACATTATAGAAATTTCTTGTAACACTGAATTCACGAGAGGTTGCTTTTGTATTAGTGTGATTATAAATTGTGCATATACTTCCAACCTTATACTTCCCCACATTCTAGAAACATATTACTTACGCATGACTTTTTTTTTTTTTTTTTTTTTTTGAGACAGGGCTCTGAGCTCACTATGGAGCCCAGGCAAGCCTCGAACTCAGCAATCCTCTTGTCTCTGCCTCCCAAGTGCTGGGATTACAGGCGTGAGCCACCACGCCCGGCCTTACTCATGACTTTTACACATAATTTTTCCAGATCAGTAGTTCTCAAAGTGAGCCCCTGAGCGGGCACTATCTACATTGTACGGAAATTTATTAAAATGGCAAGTTTTCTCGGCCCCACCAAAGAGAACCAGTGAATCAGAAACAGGTGAGCTCCACAGACTGCTCTAACAAGCCCTCTGGAGGGTGCTGCGGCAGCCATAGCTTGGAAAACACTGTTCTAGACACGAGGTTGGCAAGCTCCCATGAAAGGATGGAAGTAAATACTGTAAATTCTAGTCTCAGGCTTTCTCTGTCACAAATGCCAGTTCTGCTGTTACAGCAACTACTTACGATGAACGCAAGCACAGATAACCCATAAATGAGTTGGTGTGGCTGTGATCCAATGAGACATTTTTAATAAAACAAGCAGCCTGCTGAATTTGACCTATAGGCATGGCTTACTGACTCTTGCTTTCCTCTCTCTAGAAGTTATTACTTAAAACTACTTTTGCTGGGCTTTCTTCTCCTGTTTTTTTTTTTTTTTTTTTGAGACAGGGTCTCGCTTTGTAGTTCAGGCTGGCCCTGAGTTCACTATGTAGCCCAGGCAAGCCTGGAACTCATCAATCCTCCTGCCTCTGCCTCCTGAGTGCTGGGATGACAGGTGTGAGCCACCACGCCAGGCACTGTGGTATGTGGTATTAATTGCTGGTGGGCGTGAGTCTCCATGCCCAGCATTGTATGTAGTTACTGGGGATTGAACTCAGGACCTTGCGCTTGTGAGGTAGGCACTGGAACTGCTGAGCTAACCCTCCGGCCCTCTTCTCCTGTTTTTTATATCTGTATTTCTATATAGCATACTTAAATTCTTTTTTCATAATTTTGTAAAATTTTCTTTATTATCAATTGGTTTTATTTGTAAACATGATCTAGTTCTTTTACGCTATTACCCATCCACACGAAACTCTCCCTCCACTTTTAATTTTAACATAACTTCATCACAATTTAAAAAATGAAAATCAGGTACTTGATATTTACATTAGTATGACTAGATAAATATTGTTACAGCTGAGCCACATGATGTACTGTATTTACTTACAGAATGTATTAGTTTTCTTGGAATTAATACCTGTGTTTACATAATTTGTCAGGTTTGTGGGTATCTATGAATAATTCTTTTCTAATTTTCACACAGACATTTTTTTTTTTTTTGGAGACAGGGTCTTGCTTTGTAGTTCAGACTGGCCCTGAGCTCACTATGTAGCCCAGGTAAGCCTGGAACTCAGCAATCCTCCTGCCTCTGCCTCCCGAGTGCTGGGATTACAGGTGTGAGCCACCACGCCCAGCACTGTGGTATGTGGTACTGATGGCTGGTGGGCGTGAGTCACCATGCCCAGCATTGTATGTGGTTACTGGGATCGAACTCAGGACCTTGCACTTGCAAGGCAGGTGCTGGAACCACTGAGCTAAATCTCCGGTCCTCACTCAGACATTTTTGCCAGACACAGCATATGATAAATAAGTTCCATAATTAAAGACACTGCTCTTGTTCTAGGGATGACTGGCTGACTTCATAGCCTCATACGGGGATTTCAAAACAGGACTTTTACTTTCTCCCTTTTATTCAGATTCTTTCTTGGACTGGATGTTTTACTCTTTCTAGAGTTTCTTCTTCATTTGGGTGACTTTTTTCCTCAAGTTTCCTAAAAAAATGGTGCAGGAAAGGTACATTTTGAGACTTTGCATGGATCAAGTTACTTTTACTTGATAGTTTGGGTAGGTATAAAATTACAAATGACATAATTTTCGAAACAGAAATTTAAGTACGTTATGCAACTTTCCAAGCTTCTTACATTGATTTGGGAAACTCCAACATTATTTTGATTTCTACACTTGATCTTAGCCAAAAGGCCGAGAAGCGATTATATATTATTTTCATTTCTGATCTTTTATGGATTACATTATTTCTTTTTTAGAAGTGTTCTCTTTATCTCCTACCAACTTTTTTCCTCCTGCTTGATGCTTTGCATTTGGTATTCAACCTCTTAATTCCTGTCCTTCTATTAGTAAAAGCTTTACTTTAGTTCCATATGATGATATCATCCTTACTTTCCATTTTGTCCCCTCTTCAGAAATTTTGCTGAGATTATAGACCTTCTCAACTAATCTTATAATTTTACCCTGTTATTTCTACTTCATGCATGTGGTCTTCTTTCTGAAAAAGACCTGCAGTGTTTACTTCTTATTCCATAGAATTTTATATTTATGCTAACATATCTAACATTCCAAATATTTTTATTTATAAATTATACTTAATGACTGCCACATCTTTTCTGGTATCTTTTAGAATATTAAGAATATTACTTTTTAGTTATTTATTTTTCTCACTATATTGATGGCTTCTTCATTTTTTCTGTTATTTTTTCTCTTCTTAGATGCATTTCTAATGTATCATCTGACAATTTCTCTAGCCTTGTGTATCCACATTCAAAAGAGAAGCTTATTATAAATTCTGTTTTCACAAGTGACCTTTATAAAATGTTTCATAATAAAATGATCAATCTATACTTCTGAATTCTGGAACTTCCTAGATGTCAGATTTAAGGCAGCTTTTAAAATCTGGGACTACTGGATAACTCCATCAAGGAATCCTCTAGGATACTATTTAGGGTGAGGAGGAAAGACATATCCTGACTAAAAGACTTTTGGTATTTCACTGACCCAGTGAAATTGGAGTTGCTCTTATTAAATATGTACCTTTTCATTTCTTCTCCCTGATTTCAATCTGACTTCTTCACTCTATGCTCATGCCTGGTATTGCAAACTCAAGCAAGTCCCTGGTTCAGTGACTTCAAAGATCAGGTCTGCCTTCTTTGTCAGGATTAGGTAGTGGCCACCCAGACTAAGAGACACAGGAGTAGATTTAACTGCTCCTCATTCAAACATCTATAAATTTTGCTTTGTTTTCTCTTCACCTTTTCAGGCTTATGACACATCTACTCTCTGGGAAGGACCAAGAAGTTTGTATCTCCTTCCTTTTCCTTTCATATCCCTCTTTAGATACTTAGCAATCAGCTTTCCATACTTGGTCAATTTATTCATCACTGCAAATCTACTTCCTATCTTCATAAATAAGCCATTACAATTTGTTTATGATTAGCATTACTTATGTTCTTGTTATCTTTGAGAGCGTATATTTTGATTGCTTATACTTTGCATATCTGTACATTGTAATTTTAATAAATGTTTCACAATAGAAAAATTGCCCATTTTTAATGGTACTTCACTAAATATTTATTAAATTTAAAAAACTGACCTGTAGGAAAATAATATTGGGAAATTTAAAAAGGATTCCTTATCCTTTCAA
>PVIC010002600.1:0-57992 GCA_004025085.1 Thryonomys swinderianus
ACTCACAGTGAGGGTGGGTGGCAGTTCATCACGGCCACTTTAGCCCTCTTAGCAATCTTTTGAAGGCTCCTGCAAGATTTTCTGTATAACTTCAGGGGCTTCACACTGGCTTCCACCTATGAATCCCTGCAGTGTAGTGACGGTCAGTGGTGTTACCAGGAGACGAACAGGCAGTTTGGTTATTTCTCCCCTTGAAACAGTTACACTGACTTCTTCCAGCTCCCTGTGGAGCTGAAGCGTAGTAAGACACCATCTCAGAGCTGGCTTTTTACCTTGACTCATTCAAGTTCAGAGCAAAAACATCTCCGTGTCTGTCAGCTGGCTTCCCGGGTAGGAACCTCTCGGACACCTCATGCTGAGATCCTTCTAGTTGGGAAGCTCTGCTGGGCCCGCTCTGAAGACTAGAGCAAAGAAGGTTGCGGTGCGGGCCGTCCCAGGTCTCTCCACGTGGCCTCCTTTCCGTCCCACTGAAGTAGCATGGGGTGGTTGTGGGGGGAGCCTGGACGTGCAGAAGTAGTCAGGGCAGAGTCGGAAGCTGATGCCTTGGCTCCTGAGTTTCTCGCTCCCTGAACACGGTCTCGGGAGGCTTCCGTCAGCACTGCCCGGCTCAGCCGAGGCTTCACCACTCGCCTTTGTGCTGTGAGCCCTGAAGGCTAGCCCCACAGCCAGCTAACCCCACAGGTAATCCTATTTACACATGCACTGGAGATTCTTGCCCAGCAACTTAGTTATTAATAAGGATAAAATCCCCAGTAAGAACATATCCATTTAAAACATGCCAGAGATGGCAAGATTAGCAAGGGCCTATTGCGAGTTTTTTCTCTGTTGGTTGAAAACATATGTAAAACGCTTTCCTGCTCCACACCTGTGAGAGAAATACAGACTCCCATGGCTTGTGCTGCTAGGAAGTAGGAGGCTCCATGCTAGAGAACTTGGCTTAGTCCTCTTTTGACCTAGAAAGTCTCCCTTGTGCGTGATCACAGGCTGCCGAGCTGCACGTCTGTCTTGGCTGTGGTCTGAGATGGCCTCCACAGCACCTGGAACAGAATTCCGGCCACCAGCACAGTCGGCACAGCCTCCTGCGGCACCCCGTGGTCATCTTGCAGCTGACCTGGAAACCATGAAGAGTGACAGCACAGAGCTCTGGCTACACCACGTGCTATGGCTAAGCCGTTGCTCTAAGCATGTGCCTGAGAATCCTCGGTGCAATGCCTAGTGGCCATGTGCAGGCAGCTGCTTGGGGGTGGCGATGGCCAGAGCCATCCACAACCTTTGCAACTGCATGGGACCAGCTTTGTGATCTGCTCTGCAGAGGAAGCTGGCTTTGCACCATGTTCTTACTCCTCCAGAAGCCTTCAGTTCAGCCCCAGCCCCTGAAACTTGGCAGTGTCTGTGCACACGAAGTAGGTCCGCAGCTCGCCTTTGCCCTTGACGTTAATCAGTCCCCGGCACTCACAGGAGTAACCCAGGCCCTGGAGGATAGTGCATGTCTCTTCGGTAACCTGAGCAGGGGAGGAAGCGGGAAGAAAAGCGCTGTGGAGAGACAGGTAGCAGGGGGCCAGCAAGCAGCGTACATGTCTGCTTTGGCTCAAAACTGGTGGCCAGAGTGACACAGCTGAGTGGGGGAGGGGCGGCTCTTGGGCCTGGGACCCCCCCCCCACCTAGGGGAGGGTCTTTCCCCTCAACCACACAATTCCCCATGGGTTTCTACCTGGATTTTCCCAAGTTCTCCAGTGCTCTCCATGCGGCTGGCAACATTGACCGTGTTCCCCCAGATGTCATACTGAGGCTTGCGTGCCCCAATCACTCCAGCAATCACAGGCCCATGGTTGATGCCTAGAGATAATGTTTACAGTTGGCACATTCAAGAGGCAAAGCCACAGGGCACAGAACCTGCCCCGAAGCCAAAGTAAGAAAACATCACGAAAAGAAAGGTTGGCATGTGTCTGTCGCCTACAGCTGGAGATGCTCATCTCAGGGAAAGGTATGCCCTGGCTATGCCAGTGCCAACTCTCCAGCACTCAGGAAGTGAGAGCTGGTTAGTCTTTGCCAGTCTCCTTTCAACAACAAATAAGAGGGCTTTAACCACTGACCCCCCTGAGCCAATAGGGATGACTTAGGTTTAATAATTCTGCTTTGAACGAAAGAGAACCAACAATATGGGAAAGCTGTTTCTCAAAGGGCTGTCTAGAATATATAAAGACATTTAAAAAAACCTAGCCCCCCCCCCATTTAAAGGCCCAATTCAAAAATGGGTATCTGAAATGAACAGATATTTTACAGAGGAAAAAGTAAAAGCCGCCAAGAAGCATATGAAGAAATGCCCAACATCACTGGTTATTCGAGAGATGCAGATGAAAACAACACTGAGATTTCATTTTACTCCACAAAGAATGGCTGCTATCTCAAAATTAGCCAGCAACAAATGCTGACCAGGCTGTGGAGAAAAAGGAACCCTTCTCCACTATTGGTGGAAATGTAGACTGGTATAATCTCCATAGATATCAGTGTGGGGATTCCTCAAAACACTAGGATTAGAGGTACCATTTGACCCTGCAATTCCCCTACTGGGGATATATAAGAAAGAATTAAAAATATCACAGCAACAAATGTGCACCCATATTTATAGCAGCTCAGTTCATGATAGCTAATCTTGGAAACAACCCAAATGTCCATCATCTGGAGACTGGATAAAGAAGATGTGATTTTTCTATAAAATGGAGTATTACTGTGCCTTAAAGAGTAAGTTTGAGTCATTTATACTCAATGGACATACCTTCAGGACACACTCATAAGTGAAATAAGTAGGTCACAGATGTGTAAATATCTTTTCTACGGTATGAGAAACTGAAAATGTAAACGAGTTCTAGAATGTATGATGGGTATTGTGAAATAGAAAATATTCAAAGGGAAAATGGGTACAGGGGTAAACAA
Source organism: Thryonomys swinderianus (assembly GCA_004025085.1). Classification (NCBI taxonomy): domain Eukaryota; kingdom Metazoa; phylum Chordata; class Mammalia; order Rodentia; family Thryonomyidae; genus Thryonomys; species Thryonomys swinderianus. Next base: position 2,935 of record PVIC010002600.1, read on the forward strand.
CAAGGGGAAAGACAACAAAGTTTATGTATTTAAAAAGGAAACAAACTATGTATTTAAGGAGCAGGGGTTGTGGAGTGGGTAGGGGAATGGGAAAAAATGAGAATTAAATCGTGTCATATATTGGTACAAATTCTCAATATTGAGTGTGATCATGTTTGCTATGTTTGCTACTCTGCTATGGTAATAAATGCTTACTAAAATTTTAGGTAACTACAACAGCAATATACAGAGAGGGTTGGCATAATTGTCCGGCTCCATCTGATGAGAAGGCTTTCTGAAATTGGTCGGAGATGAGCCCAGAGAGCGTGGCCAGGCGGACTGGGAGGGGCCTCCCCGGGCCTCACCGACACGGAGGCGGAAGGAGTTGAAGGAATGCCTGTTGATGCCGTCCAGCTTGCTCATCAGCGCGATGCTGAACTCCACCAGGACGCCGATGTGGGCATGCTGCCGCTCCAGGTCCTGCAGGACACAGGGCGTGCGAGGTCCGACCCCACAGACTCAGCCACCTGACCTGAGAGCGCCTGACCTGGAGGGACCCGGGGCGGGCTGGCAGGGTGGTCAGCCACGGGCACGTTCGCCCCCTGTCCTGGGACAGAGGCGCCACTCACTGCACAGTGACACGCCCAGAGGCTGCCTCTCGTCTCCCACCCGGGTGCTTCGGTACCTGGTTCTCATGTCCTGAGGGGATGCTGAGCCCAGCAGCGGCCATGTATGTGCTCCCAATGGTCTTGATCTTCTCTACGCTGCTGAACTTGGGCTTCAGCAACAACTGCAGGACAAAAGGAAGATGCTGGAGCTAAAGACACACGGGTGCTTGGGAAGGGCCTGGGGCTCCACGACAGATGGGCTCCCGAGGGCCCTTCCAGCCCTCAGGAGCTCACGGCCAAGGGCAGGTGAGGACACCTCTCCCTCATCCCTTCCATCCCCTTAAAGGAGCAAATACTCAGCTCAGATCCAGATTCATCCTCTGCAGCAGACTTCAGGCCAAACTGACGTCCTCTGAGGCAGTTGATAAATCTGCCTGTTCTGTAAGGACCTGAATCTAACCCTAGCTAGCTGCCCGCCCCAGAGACGTTAACAAAGCACTGGCTGAGTAAATCAATAAAGACAAATCGGTTCCTTGTGTATTTTGTAATGTGTGTCCCCCCCCCAAAGCAGCTGCCTCGTTTGGGGTCTGAACCCAGGGCCTCATGTGTGCCCCCAGCTCCACCCCACCCCTGACCTCGCCTCTCTCACTGCAGCTAGGCTGCCCAGCCCCTGCCCCGCCCTCCTAGCCAGGGGAAGCCCAGAGCCCTCAGCCCTCCACGGGCCCAGGCAGAGGCAGTACCTCGTCGAAGTCGGCGATGATCTCGTTTAGCAGGCGCAGGCACTCCAGCCCTTCTTTGTTGACATCGCACTCTGTATAGAACACCTTGAAGTCCGGCACGGACGCAAACATGACACAGACACAGTCGTAGGACTGATGGTACCAGTCCTGTAGCAGGGTAAGGACGAAACAGGAGCTTACGGCCCCTCTGCCGCTGGACCAGCCCCGGGAGCTCTAAGGGCGCAGAGGACTGAGCAGTGGCTCCCCGTCGGCTGGCGGCACTCTGGCTACCCCCTGTAGAAGACGGATACTGGGCTGGGCCAGCCACTTCTCAGTTTCCTCATCTGGAAACCCGGCTGTAACATAGAGCCCGGGTTTTTACTACTGACTGCACGCGGCTACTGGTGCGGGGCCCGTGGCACCCAGCTTCGGCAGCCCCTAGCCCTGCACTGCACCTGCCAATGCGCCTGTCCCTCGGCCCCACCTCGTTCAGCTTGTCGCCGATGAAGTGCGCAGCCACATGGGCCGGCAGCACGTTCTCCAGCAGCAGGCGGTTCACGTTCTCCATGGTTTCGAACTCCTCGTGTTCCTTCTTGAACTTCTTCTTCCACAGACAGTCCAGGCGGCAGGAATAGTCGATCTGCAAACGGGTACCCGTAAGTGCCTGTCCTGGGGGGTGACACCCACCTGAGGGGCTGGCAGCCACGGCTGGAATCCGGGTGCCCACCCTGTGACTGCCATGCACTTCCCAGCCCAGGGGTCGGAGTCTCACTCGAGGATTCTGTGCCCGCCCCCCGCACTGCGCCCCACCTTCCCTCTCCCGGGGAGGGAGGAGGCTGGGAGCCGCATCACCTGTCTAGACAGCATGACGAGCGTGACGTAGAACAGGACCAGGTAGAAGCTGATCATGGTCCTCAGGTCCCTCGTCAGACAGCAGGGGCCGCTGTGGGCACAGGGTGACAGTGGGCCACGGGGAGCAGGCACACAGGGCCAGGGCGGGAGGTGAGCAGACTCGCTGAGGGACCCCGCGCTCACCCCCACGGGGCCAGAACCAGCCAGGGCAGGATCTGAAGACAGCCAGGAGCCCTCATGGGGGTGAGACGGGCTGGACACTGGCACGAGGGCCAGATGATGAACGGGAGACTTCCGTGGGTCTTTCATTTCCAGCCGCTTGGGGCAAGGGAGACCCCCAGAACCCCTCAGCGCAGCCCTGCTGTGCTGCCAGCATTGCAACTCACAAGGAAGGGACCTGACATACTGCAGGGCCCAGCTTGGAGAGGGCCGAGCCGGCTGCCCATGCCCTAGGCCAGCCTAGAACCAGGCTGGCTGGTGGTGTCTGCAGGCCAGCATGCCCCCAAGAAAGCCATCAGTGAGGTCACCGCAGCACTGCATGCTCCCATGAGAGAGCAACTGCCACCGTCCCCCGCACCCAGGCTCCAGGGGCCCCAGGGCCAGTGCCGGTGCCACAGCCAGTGCGGCTGCGTGGAGCCCTACCTGGGCGGTCTGTTGGTCTTGGTGAGGTTGCCCGGGCAGTCGGTCTCGGGGGTGCTGTCCAGGCCACGGCTGCAGCATGTGGAGAGATTGAAGAGCACGAGGTAGGCCACCAGGGCCACCGTCAGCAGCAGCACCTTCAGCTCCAGGCTCATCCGCAGGAAGACGGAGCAGGCGAGGAAGCCCAGGATGCAGCTGCTGCTGTAATACTGGGAAGTGGGTGCTCCTCAGTGGGGCAAGGTCACCCTGCCACACCCTGTCACGGGAGCCTGTCTCCAGAGCAGAACACCGCTCCCACAGCGAGACAGCTGGCCGTGGCACCAACAGAGGGAAGCCGCTGGCCCTGGGGCATGCTTTTCCGCAGTTCTCTGTACCAGGGCGAGCTCACTGAGCGGAAATGCTAACGTAACCACGGGCGTGGCGTGGGTCTCACAGAGCGCGGTCCAGGCAGTGGTGCACACGCACCTAGCAGTCCTGCCTCCTGAGCGGAAGCGCTTCTACAGTGGATCTCGGCCCACGCCACGCACCTGCTCAGATCATGCTGTGGCTCTGTGCTGCTCCCAGATGACTGTGCCCCTCACCCTGCCAGTCCCTGACCTCGGAGCGGGCCGACCCAACCTTTCTCTAGCTCTGAGGCTCACCTCAGAAGCGCATGCGTGAACGGCCCTGAGCAGAGGCCCTGCTCCCCAGCACCACCACAGGGGCTGAGGGCTGAGGCCAGACCTGGCCAGCCTTTCCCCTCCCAGCCCGCCAAGGCCTGCCTTCGGCCCTTCCCAGAGACACTGAACTCGCTCCCCACTGTTCTTGAGGCCAGAGCTGTGCCCACTGGCAGGAGCACCCCAGTGAGGACAGCTGGTGCCCAGGGGCCCGGGCTGGGGCTGAGCTCTGTCTGAGCCAGGTCAGACACTCACCGAGAGGAGCTCGCTGCGCTTCAAAGTCTCATTGCCACCAGGAAGCATCAGGACTGGGGCGGGCATCAGGGGCTACAGAGGAGACAAATTCCCATTAGGGCGGGCACAGGGCATGGGGACTCCATTACCTGCCAGGGCCCCGAGAGATGAGCCTGAGGAGCTGACTGGCACCGTGGTGGCCTGAAGCTGCTCCCAGTAGCTCAGGCGGGGGGGGGGTGACCCACACCCCTGGGCCACCTCTTCCTGTGGCCCTGAGGGGCCCTCTAGCACTAGAGGAGCCGGAGTGGGGCCACCCTGGTGAGGGAGCCGAGGCCCAGGAAGGGCTGGACGGACCTCCTCCTGGAATGTAATGCCAGGACACAGGCAGCCTAGACGTTTCGTTCTTGTGGGGCTGGCCAGCTAGGCACCCTGGCTGCTCCACACATCCTGACAAGGGTGAGGAGCTCTGGGCCTCCCTGGGGACCTCTCAGGGCCACCCCACCCCCAGGCCTGCAGGGATTAAACCAGATGCCAACTAAGGCAATGAGTTTGACATTCCCAGGGTCAAAGGCAGCCCCCAGAAAATGTGCCACAGCACCAGGTCCCGCTCCGGAACTGACCAGGTTGATGATGGCGACGGTGAGCAGGCTGCCGATGGTCAGCACGGCCAGGGACAGCCTCAGCAGGGGCCGTGTCTCCACCCCCTCAGAGATGGCCCGGAGCACCGCCTGGGTCGGGCAGCACCTCTGTGAGACACAGGCCGAGTTACCCAGAGTGGGCACCAGAAGGAACACGGAGCCTGCCCAGGGTGCCTGGGGGAGGCCAACTGTCCCACACAGGAGAGGGAGCCCCCCAACGCCTGCCCAGCAGCTCACCACAGAGGGCCCGGTCAGCCCCAGAGCGGGAGGGAGAGGCTGTGGCCAAGGAAGCAGCTCTACAGCTCAGGGCCTCCACTCACCACGGACTCCGCGGCAAAGCACAGGGCCAGCACCAGCCCCAGCAGGCAGGCCACCAGCCCGAAGGACACACCCAGAGGTGCCGCTCTGGAGAGAAATAAGGAACCTCAGTGCCCAGGACCCTCCCACAGCCCCACTCCCCACTGTCTAGTCACCAGCTCTGTCCTGACAGCCAGGATCTTTGATAACTGTAGTCGGAATACCCCACCAGTAATACCTCTGGGTCGGCTGTGAAAGAACCGTGTGTTATTATAAGCCCACGGAAGCATTTCCTATTTTGTCTTTGTTAAGTCCATCCTGACCCTCAATGTTAGCCTGTCCTTTGGCCTCCTGACCCTTCCAGAAACCACCAGTGGCCAGCTTCCACTTCCATCCCTCTGACTACCGCCCCGCCCCGCCACCCCTGTCCCCAACAGCAGGAGCCAAAAGCACACATCTCAGGGGCTGCCCTTGACAGAAAGCCTCATTTTCCTGCCAAAGTCCAGCCTGAAAGGACCCCAAACACCCAAGGCCAGAGTCACAAACTATAGCACTTGCAGGGCACAGTGGTGGCAAGTGACTCAGCAGGGAGAGGCATGAGGGATGGGAGCACCAGGGTGAGCACACTGTATTACAGGTCAGGGGTGGCGGCTCTAGATGTGGGGCCACAGCCTCTGTTCTGGCAGCAGTGAGGCCAGGATCTAAGGTTTCTGGGCCCAGTGGGCCACCATCCTTCCCCATCCACTCACCTGGGCATCACCAGGACGTGGACAAGCAGGATGCAGAGGAAGACAAGGCTGGCACAGGCAAAGTCATAGCGGGCCCGGGGGATGGGTGCCAGGCGGTACTGGGGGTGACATGACTGTGAGGGCCACTTGCCCGGCCAAGTTCAGCACCTTGAAAAAGCACTTCACACCTCTCCCTGGACTTTGTGTGACAGCACCACTTAGGAACCCACTCAGCTGCATTCGCAGGCCCTCTACAGGTTGAAAGCCCAGGCCCCTTTACTACACATAATCTGGGAACTGATTTCATCTCCGAGGTCCCTTAGAAATTGCCCTTGGGGGCCGGAGGGTTAGCTCAGTGGTTCCAGTGCCTGCCTCACAAGCACAAGGTCCTGAGTTCGATCCCCAGTAACCACATACAATGCTGGGCGTGGAGACACACACCCACCAGCCATCAATACCACATACCACAGTGCCAGGTGTGGTGGCTCACGCCTGTCATCCCAGCACTCGGGAGGCAGAGACAGGAGGATTGCTGAGTTTGAGGCTTGCCTGGGCTACATAGTGAGCTCAGGGCCAGCCTGAACTACAAAGCAAGACCCTGTCTCAAAAAAAAAAAAAAAAGAAATGGCCCTTGGACAGGAACCATGCCTGAGCTCCCGGGCTGCCAGGCGGTCTGACCTCACCCTAAACCACGTGGTGCATATGGCTGGGCCTGAGTCTCCAGCTCAGCCTCAGGAGGGTGACTGCTCCAAGTCTGGCTCAGGGGGTGACCCAGGATGGCAAGACCACCGGACACACTGGCCATTGACCTCAGGGGCCCCATGGAAAAGGATCCTTCACTTCAGTCCTGGCCATCCTCAGGCCACTCCTGAGGCCAAGGACAGGGCGGCCCCTGGCAGGTGAACCAAAGAAAGACAAGTGTGTCACACAGTCAGTGATGGACAGCATGCTGCTGCAGCAGCCAGACAGGACAGTCCAAAGGTCCTGCCAGGGCCAAGGCCAGACTGGGGGCTTTCCTCAGTGGAAGCCCGTGCTGGTGGCCTTGGGCGCTCAGGGGCCTTGTCTGCCAGATTCTGGCCTTTGAGGGAGCCAAAGTCTTCCAAACCATGGAGCAGATCCTGGTGAGGCCAACGGGACAGAGACACAAGCCCAGTGCAATGTACCCCCCCCCCAGTGCCAGCTACAGAAAATCCCCTCTCCCGTTGCCCGAAGCTCACCCCCGCCAGCCCTCACCTCGCGCTCAAAGTCCTTCTCCAGGAAGATGGTCCCAAAGGTGTAGAAGTCATCGGACTTGGAGCAGCAGGGCCTAGAGAGCAGCAGCATGAGGCGGGCCAGGCATGGCCACCGCACGAGAGGCTGCACGAGGAGGGGGGAGGGGAGGCGAGGGGCCCGAGAGCCACCAGCCTGAGGACACGAGGTGGGCCTCACCGCGTGGAGCTGAGCCCCTCGATCGCTGACAACATCTCGTCGTCATCATAGGAGTCGTCCTCCGACCTCCCCTTGGGGGACGCGCTCCTGGAAGCAGACACCCCAGTGAGCCACCCCATCTGCTCAGTCAGATGAGGCTGGATGCGGTCCGGCTGTGGGCGCAGGGATGTGAGGCGGAGGGTCCCTCGAAGCTCAGAGAGTGGTGTCTCCCAGGGCCCACCCCCGTGTGGGCTCCTCTGCTCCCCCAGCATCAGCACGCACCCCACACCCCACCACCAGCCCCACTGGTCTTGCCCCCAGCAAAGCAGGTGCCCTAGAAGTGCTGGCCCAGAACTGCACTGCCCAGGGCGCGGCCCGGCCCAGGAGTCAGGGACACGTCCCTGCAGGAGGTCACCAGAGCAGAACCCAGCCAGGTGGACACACGGACCTGTCCAGGGTGCGGTGGCGCCGCAGCGGGATGGCCTGGAAGGGGAGAGCAGAGAGGAGGCCTCATTCCCCGACACCCTGGCCCTGGGGTCCCTCACAACCCGGGGTTTGCCGCCCAAAGCTCCACTGAGTCTGGGCAGCACAGAGAGCAGGGACTTTCCCAGCTCCCTGGGGCAGCTCCTGAGGTCTCCTCTTCCCCGAGAGAGGCAGGCAGAGCGTCCCCGCTCTACAGCCACAGCGCGGCTCCTCCTGGCCCCTTCTCGGGACCCTCACTCGGCCCTCCGGGTCCCGGGGCACCTACCTTGGGCTTCCGCCCGTTAGGGACAAGGGTCTCACTGCTGCTCACGCTCTCTCGGTGGCTGAGGTGTGCAAAGGGCCGTGCGGCGCCCCAGGACTCAAGGTAGCGGGTCATGCGCACTGAAGCCCGCATCTTTAGGGCTGAATCCCCTTTGGGCTTGGAAAGATGCTGGCTGGGTGGTGGCACCTGCTGGCTCTACGGGCAGACAGAGGTGCCAGTCTGTGCCACCTGCCCCCTCTACCTACCCCTCTGGCTCTCCACAAAATGTAACCCTGTTAAAGCAGGGCCAGGGCCAGGCTGTGGGGGACCGTAGTTCACGCTCCATCTATGTCCAGGTAGAAGAGGCTAGTGTTCACATCCTGGCGCCCAGCCCGAGCCTGCCCTGGCTACAGAGAAGGGGGGAGCTCAGGCCCTGCCCTAGGGCCCACCTGCCCTGAGGCTCGCCCTAGGGGCTGAGTGCCCACAGGCCCTCCCACCTTCCAGGGAAGCATCCTGCTCGCCCACCCCCATGTGGCCGGCATGTGCCCCACTGGCTGCGGAGAGCAGGGAGGACGGGGGGGGGGGGAGCGCTGGCCCACCCAGCAAAGCAGCTTCCCAGGGTTCTCCTCACATGGCTCCCAGACCACGCGTTTGCCAGGCACAGCACCATGCCAGGGACTCAGTGGCTCAGCCAGGCCATGAGTGAGGGGCCACCCTGCCTCCTCCCCTGGTGCCAATGAGCCCAAAGTCCGCACTGAAATGACACGCAGGGCTTCCCCAGGCCAGGCTGGGAGGGGAAGAGACAGAAAGACCCTGGCCACTGGAGAGGTGCCTGGGCCACTCAGCTCTGCAGAATAGCCCCTCTCCTGCCCCCACACTGAGCACTCTCTGCCCTCCAGAGTTGTGTGCCCTGGCCTTGCCAGCATCCACAGGAAAAAGCACTTAAACCATAAGCACCGGCCAAGCCAAAACAGCAACTCCCAACAACTCCCAGCCTCCTTTCAGGATAGAAACGTGCAAATCCTCAGCCGCAGGAACAGTGTGGGACTCAGCCTCGGTGAGGTCCCAGGGTCTGAGAAGGTGCTGGGTCTGGGGTGGGTACGTTTCTGTGGCACCCCCTCCACTGTTGCCAACACTGCCTCAACAGCAGCGGGTCAGGTTCAAGGTTACCAACACTTATGTTAGGGCAGCAGAGCCAGCCCTGGGAAATAACCCTAAGTGTGTACTAAGGCGGGGGCGGGCACAGGGGGCGGGGGCAGGCGCAGGGGGCGGGGAAAGGGGCAGGGGCAGGCGCAGGGGGCGGGGGTGGCGGCAGCAGACAGAACCCACCTACCTGCCTGGGGCAGAGGCGTGGGAAACAGTCTAAGAGCCCAGAGCCAGGCAGGGACACAGATCAAGGAGGTGACCCCAGCATCCCGTGCAGGACCCAGCCGTTCCTGCCCTCACGAGTTCTGCTCAGTGACTGTGACCCACAGAGGGCTGGGGGAGCCTGGCACCAGGTGGGCCGCACCTGGGTTCGAGCTCTTCCTAGGGCAGCGGCTCCGTCCGTGCTGACCCCACTCCCTGGACTGCCCGGCCCCGCCCAGCCCTTCACCCTGCCGCCGCCGCCGAGCCTCGTACCCGGGGGTCGATGACCAGGTAGGTGCGGATGTTCATTTCCCTGAGGTAAGGGTCCCGCTGCTGGCCTTGCCCGTCCTCCACCTCATAGGCCTTGTCCAGGTGGTTCAGCGTCGCCTCGGTGATGTGCACCCGGCTGGGGGAGAGCCAGGTCAGACACAGCAGATGGGCCAGTGGGGGCTGGCACCCAGCGGGGGACACAGCACACAGGGCCAGGCAGCCCAAAGCCCACTGGCTCGCCGCACTGTCCCCTGCCGCCACGGCGACTGACCCCCCAGCCCGAAGCCGGCCCCTGCCTCGGCCCCCACACCACGCCTCACCCAGGCACTCCAGCTGCCTCCATCCTGTTGGCCAGGGACACGTCATGGGACCACACGTCGTACTGCCACTTGCGCAGCCCGATGACCCCACAGAGCACGTTCCCCGAGTGGATGCCCACACGCATGCTGATGTCCACGCCCGTGGCCTCCCGCACCTGCCTGGGGCCGAGCAGAGCAGTCATCACCAGACGGGCACGGGAAGCCCGTGCCCAGGACCCAGTGGAGGGCCTGGGTCCGGGCAGGTGCGTGGGACAGGGAGCCTGGCAGAGCCACCTCCCCCAAGGGCACGGGGCACCTGTCACCAGAGTGACGCACGACGGAGCCCTTCAGGGCTCAGTGCCCTGCTCACATCAGTAGGCCCACAGACCCAGCCCTAGTGCCCCCACCCAGCAGCCCTGCTCTGGGAAAAGACCGCGGGGTACAGAGGGGCCTGGGGGCCACCTGAGACACAGCAGAGACGAGGGACACGCCCCGGTGTGTCTCAGACGTTGCTTGCATCACTATACACACGGAGCCCCAAGTTGGAGCTTCCAGAGACCCAGGGGACCCCAAACACGAGCACCTCTGAACCCTGATGCCAGCAGGCGAGGGACAGGGCACAGCTGGAGCCCCTCATGCCACTGCTAAGGCTCAGTCCCAGGGGACGGCACAGAGCTGGCCGTTCTCACGTCACCAGCTCTGAGCCTCTGAGACCCGCGGCTGGAGCCGGGGAGGGCGGAGCAAGGGGCCCGTGAAGCAGAGCTCACGGAGGGACATGAGTTGCCCCTCCGGGCTCCAGCGCACCCCCACCTGCCCGGGGCCTGCACCTACTTAATGGCCTCGCATATGTCCAGCCCCATCTTCACACAGTTGCGGGCGTGGGTGGGCAGGGACACGGGCAGGCCCGACACGCAGTAGTAGCAGTCGCCCAGGATCTTGATCCGCATGCATTCGTTGGCCTGCAGGCGAGACCTGCTCAGGGGACCCTCAGGCCACACAGCTAGGGTGCCACGTCCAGCCACCCGCCAGCAGCTGCTTCGGAGCCTGGCAGGCCCGGGCCCAGGGACACCGGGGATCCCACCCAAGCCTCCGGGGACGAGCACGAGTGCTCGTAAGGCCTCTGCTTGGGCTCATCTGGCCAGGCCTGGTCCAAGCCTCACTGTGCACTGGTGCGGGGCCAGACAGCAGCAGCGAGACCAGAGTGAAGCCCTCAGCTGTGAGGCCCCTGCGCTGGAACGAAGGGGGGTGCAGGGCACCGAGGGCAAATGAGGCTTAGGGGGAGAGGAAGTGCCCAGGAGGCCGAGGCGGCTCACAGGAGAGAACATCGGAGCAGAGTCCCAAGGAGCAGAGCGAGCAAGTCGCCCCAGAGCCTGCAGGAGGCACGCGCCAGGCACACGCAAAGGCCCAGAGGCCAGCCAGTTGTCTGAGACGACCAGGGGTCCAGGGTAGGGGGGAGGCAGGTGGCGAGTTCAGCCTAGAGACAGCCATGCTGCGAGGCTCTGGGGCGTGGAGACAGGAAAGGAAAGGCGGGACGGGAGAGCCGGAGAAGGGAAAGGCTGCGCCCTCCTGAGAAGCAGCACGAGGAGCAGAGAGGCTGACTCAGGTCCATCTCCAGCAGCACTCTGGCCTCTAGCGCCCCAAGCCCTCAGCAAGGGCGGCACCTGGACCCAGGCCCTGCGGGGACGGTTTCGGGGACACTGAGCAGCAGTCTCATGTGACCATGAGCCTTTGACCTGGGGTCCCACCACGCCTGCTCCTCGACCCTGCTCCCTCGTGCCCTCCTGCAGGGCAGACCGGGCTGCCATGCTGCCAGACTGTCCGTCCCAGGCCCGAGCCCTGGCCTGTGTGTCACTGACCCGGTGCCCTGGCGTGGCACAGACTCCCCTTAGCACATCCCCACGCCCGCCCAGCCATGCACGGCCCTGCCGCGCTGAACCAGTCTGCATGTGCCCTGATGCTGCCCTGGGCACATGCACAGGGCACATGCACAGGGCACGGCACACTGGGCACAGCGGCTTTCATAGACAGCATGTGTCAGAGAGGGAAGGGATGCCCAACGCCGTCCCCGATGTCCTCTCAGGCACACAGCTACGCCGTCCTCGAGGACTTGGGGGCGCCACGCCTCCATGCCCCTGCCAGCCAACTGGCCTGCCGTGTGCCTCACAGTTGGAAGCTGGAGCACACCGTCCCGAGGCCCTGGGCCCTGGGCAGAGGTAGGTGTTCCGGGCCTGATCACCGACAGGGGAAACGGCCGGGGTCCCGCCTGTCTGGGCCTGGAGACTGGATCCCTGGCCAGCAGGCTGCACCTGCCCAGCCTCCCTTCCCCATAGAACAGCGGAGCCTTGATTCAGGGGCTGTGTTCAAGGGAACAAGGACAGGCTTGTGGGCTTCTCATCAGGAAAAAGCCAGCTACGACCTTAGACCCCACTCTCTGCCTCGCACACGGCCCAGTCTCTGGGTGTTGTGTTGTCCCCCACCCCCGCTGCCTCTGAAGCCAGCTCCTGCAGGAAGGCGCCAGGCCGGACGGGCCTCCGAGCCTCTCGGTCCACAATCCCAAGAACGGACAGCTCTCCAGAGCACCCCTGGCCAGGGGTGTCCTGGTTTGGTGACCCCCATGACAGAGCTCAGCTCTCACAAGGCAGAGCCCCCTCCTGATACGGCAGTCCCTCCTCCCAGGACTATCAGACGTTTAAGGGTGGGGCCAAGCTTTCTCTCAGCAAGTTCCAGCCTGCTGACCTTCCCAGGAGTCACCGAGGGCTCCTAGAAACGCGGGTGTGGACCCCAGCATGGGTGTTTCAGCTTTCTGGGCGATCCACACACTCAGCGAGGAGGGAATCCACCGCCATAAACCTGCCTGCCAGCCCTGTTCCACGGCCACCCGCAGCCGGGCTACACGCGCCCCACGCTCCCAAGGGCAGGCCCAGGCTCACGAGTGGTCCTGGCTCACTCGGTAAATTCATCAGAGCCCTCCCTGCCCGGTGCCCCTGCCTTGTACCTGCCAGGCTCGCCAGTGTCCTGGGAACAAGTCACGCTGCTAGGCTCAGCCAGTGCGTCCCATGTCCCTGTCCCTGTCCCCTGAGCGCCTGGCTCCGCGCCACCCCAAGGCGCACACAGCTCTCTCCACACGCGGTCCCCTTGCCCAGAACACCCTCCCTTCGCTCCTCACAGCTCTGTGCTCGGTTTCTCGCATTCTCCTGTGCACGGGACTCACCTGGCCTCTGGGGAGGAGCAGGGCCGGGGCGAGGCGGGCAGCCTCTGCCCTGCACGGGACGAGGAGCCGCCTGCCTCCCGCAGCCAAGTGCCGCCCGAGCCACCTGCCAGCCTCACGCGGCCTGGGGACGGGGTTCCGGCCGCCCTGGCCCCGCACACCCCGCCCTGCCTGGAGTCGGGAGCTGCCGCCGGGCAGCCTCACCTTGGCGATCTGGTCAAACTTGCCGAAGAGCTCGTTCAGCATCACCACCAGCTCCTTGGGCGAGCAGTCACTGGCCAGCCTCGTGAAGCCCACGATGTCTGCGTACAGGATGCTGGGGGCGGGCCAGCACTCGGTGAGGCCCAGCCAACCTTAGGTCACCCTCTGCCTCTGCCACCCCTCAGTCTCCATAAGGATAGGAGATGCCCCAACCACAGGGACAAAGCGAGTTGCAAAGGCTTCTCAGGACATCGGGACAGAGCCAACCCCACCCGTAGCAGACACATCACTGCCAGCGTGGGGGGCTCCAGGCAGCTCTGGACCCTGCTCCCTTCCTGTCCCCAGATGTTTCCTCTATGTAAGACCAGAACTAAACTTCCTAGTTAGATGCTACTTCTGCTTCCTCGTGCTGAGAGGAGGCCCATTCTACAGATGGGCAGACTGAGGCTCCAGGGGGACGGCAGTAACTCCCACCACATCTGCCTGCCCTACAGCCTGAAGCCCTAGCCCAGTCCACAGTGGAGACAGCAGCAGCGTGTTAACCTCAGACTCGTGCAGAGGTCCGGGGCGGGGATAGCCGCGGAACTCACCCCTGGACTAACCCAGCTCAGTGCGCCCACAGGACACTCCGCACCCTTCCGGTCGGCCCAGGGAAGAGGCGGGGCTGAGGCTTCTCCTCCTTCCCCATCACTAGCCTCATTCTCTTACTTCAGAACCTGGTCTGACCCTACCCCCGGGGAGGCAGAGGGGCAACCCCAACCTCCCAGCCCCGTGTGGACTGGGGCCTCAACCTTCTGTGGGCGGGGGCTGCCTAGCCCTCCAGGGGGCACCACACACCTGACGTTCTGGTGCCGCTTGACGTAAAGGCTGTGGAAGTTGTTGTCGGGTGTGTTGTGGCGGTCACTGCCCTCCTTGAGCCGCTCAATGATGGCCAGCTTCATGCCCATGGAGATGTGGGCTGGCAGCACTGACAGCAGCAGGTTCTCCTGGGGACAGGTGGGCAGACCCTCAGGGACCCGTGGGGCCAGGCAGGGTGGGTCAATCCCCAGACTGGCCTATCGGCTTCTGTTTCTGTCTGCCCACGACGCCGGCGCATTCGCTGCTGGCTTGTGTCCAGCATGAAGCCAGCCGGGCCAGCCTCTCGTGTCCATCGGAGCCTCCAGAATAGGGCCCATGGGGTCCAGCCATGCACACTGTTATGCTTTAGATTTTAAATTTCCCCGAAAGTTTCACATGCCCCAAGGTGGGGCTTTCGGAAGGTACTGGGCACAGGGATGCTCTACTCATCAGTGGATTAATTCACCTCTCGGTCCTAGCTGACCGTGCTGTTAGGAGGCGGAGGCTGGGTGTAGGTGGGGCCTGAGCGGGGAGCCGGGTAACTCCCATCTCTCCCTCCCTTTTTCTCCCTCGCCCTCCTTCCTGCTGCCTTGTGGTGAGCAGCTCTGCTCCGCCGTGCCCTCCCGCCATGCCATCTCCGCCCTCAAATCAGCTGACTATGAACTGAACCCTCTTAAACCAAAAGCCAAATAAACCTCCTCCTTTAAATTGTACATTCCAGGCATTCTAGCCTGGTCATGGAACACTGACCAAGAGAAACCCCATTCACCGAAAGCTCGACAAGCAGGTGCTGGGCAGGAAGACTGGGCATCGCCAGGTGGGGCTCAGGGTCCTCACCTGCTGGCGCTTCTCAATGCGCAGCTTCCTACGAATCTGGATGCACTTGACTGTGTAGGTGAAGAGGTCCCGGGAGGCGTCCTGCATCTGGTGCTTGTGAAAAGCACCTGTCAGGTTCCCACACAAGAGGATGGTAGCATTGGCCAGCAGCTGGGGGCAGGCAAGGGCAGGGCTTTCAGTCTGGCATGTCCCTCCCGCCCTGGCCCAGCCTCCCAGGCAAATGAGGACAGGTCCCCTTCTCATTCCCTGACTCCTAACCCACGCAAGGTTGGTACTTCTCCTGGGGCAGGTAGGGAAACTGAGGCCCAGACACAGTCTACTCATGAGTCACTGCGACCACAAGACTAGGCCTAGGCCCCCTCTGAGTCCACTGCGCACCTGTCCTACCCGGCAGGGCTCGGACACTATAGGCTGGAAGGCCAGACAGTTGCAAGGAGGAAAACGCAGCCGCCTAAGAGCCAACAGCCATCACGAGAGGAGAAAGACGGAGTGGCACTCAGGCTGCTGAGAGGCTCGGAGTCCTCAGACATCTCCCTGTCCCCACTGACCAGGAGCAAAATTTACTCAGCGCACAGGCACAAGACGTGGTACGGGAGCCATGGCCCAGCCCATCGAGTCAGGGCCTCAGAGAGACCTCAGGGCCGCCTCTACCCAGCAGCGCGGAGCAGGCCCACCTCGGGTCAGTCCCCAGACCTGAAGGAAGCCCGGCCCAGCCCGTCTGTAAGCTTGGTCCCCGGGTCCTCAGGTTCAATCACCCGACTGCCCCCACCCTGGCCCTCAGCCTGCGGCTCACCTGCAGCACCACCCCAACGCTGGGCACCGTAAAGCCCCCCATGAGGGTGCCAAACACCAGGAGGTGGGAGACGGTGGAGACCACACCCACAGCGACAGCCACCTGCATGCTGAAGGGCAGCAGCGTGTACGTCACGAAGACCACAAACAGAAAGAAGGGCACCTGGAGACGAGCATCAGGAGACTGGGGTGGGCCACACTGCCTGGGCCGACACAGCCCAGGATGGAGCAGACAGCAGGCCCCACAGCCTCTGGTCTCCGGGGACAGCCCTCCCTGGCCCTTCCTCTGCCCCTGGGTAGCGCGTTATTCACTTTCGTTATGGCCGGACAGTGACAGACACAGTGAGCACAAAGGCCCTGGTCCTTGTTACCTGCATGCTGTCTACAGGACTCTGTGCCCGTGAGCTGGACACTCCCACCCCCGGCAAGCCCCGCACCCACCCTTCCCGCCGTTCGGCTACAGTTCCATGAGCCTTGTCCCACTCAGTCACACTGTGCCACCACTAGGCACAGCCAAGCCTGGGACCCAAGGTGGGCGAGACGGAGCCCTTTCTTCCAGCGGGAGCAGTATACCCCAGGATGTGCCGGCAGAGGAAAGCAGGGCTGGGAGTACTCAGGCCTGGCCACCCTGTGGGGCCCAGGTCAGTCCTGGCCCTTCCTGGCCCAGGAGCCGGTTGGTGCTTGTTAGCTCCTGGGCTGGAGCTCCGTCTTCCGTGACAAAGCAGGCTCCCTGCACACACCACAGCCAGACCTCCAGGTGGATGCTCCTCCCACCCCATGCCCTCGGCAGAGAGCTGGGGACAGTGGCAATCCTGGGCTTTCCCAGCCACACCTGCCGCACCCAGGTTACCTGCGCCCAGGCACAGGCCACCCTCTTCCAGGCGCTCCAGGCCAGCACGTAGCCCAGCGTCAGCAGGCAGGCCCAGGTGAGCAGGGCCGAGGCCTGGAGCCACCGCCGGACCAGGCACTCGACGTACACCAGCACGTAGAGCACCACAAACACAGCCAGGGTCACGAACGCTGTGCCCAGGACAGCCTGGGACTCCGAGGGGTCCTGGTGGAGCAAACAGACACAGAGATAGATCCTTGACCTTATGATGATCCTCCTGCCTCAGCCCCCCAAGTAGCTGGGATGACAGGTGGGTGTCATGGTTCCTGAATGGAGAGGAGGGGAGGGGAGGAAAAAGCAAGGGAGAGGAAAGGAAGGAAGGAAGGAGGGAGGGAGGGAGGAAACTGAACGCACCCGACTCTTCAAGAATAAACAGAGCAATTGGCGTGGTGGTGCATGCCTGTCATCACCGTGCTCTGGGAGACTGAGGCAGAAGAACTGCAAGTTCCACCTCAGCTGGACATTTTAGAGACTTAGCAAGACCCTGTCTCAAAATAAAAAATATAAAATGGGGTATGGCTCAGTGCAAAGGCCCAGGGCTCGAGTCCCAGTACTGAAAAAAAAAAAAAAAAAAAAAAAACAGCAGAAAATTCCAGCAAAGAAAAAAAAAAAAGGCAGAAAATTCGAGCGGATGCAAACAACAGCACCCTTCTCATCCCTGCCCTGGGAAGAGGCTGGGAAAAGGCTTGGAGGTGACGCGAAAGGCTGGAAAGACAGCAGCGCAGCTGGCACTGCATCCAGGAGGACTGGTGAGCTCTGGGAGGGAAGAGGCCCCATCCAGGGCAGCCACAGTGGGCACAACAGCCACCCGAGAGGGACGGGAAACCAGTGCCTGGTTGGCACAGCTGCCGGGCAGCCCCACACAGGTTCACAGACACCCCGGTGTCTAATGTCTGCTGCTAGAACTCTCTACATTTCCGTTAAGACGAAAAAGAAACACACAGGCCATCATACCTGCCACTTTTCATGTGATCAGTAGCCGCACACAGCAAGGGCCTAGGCCAGAGGTGATGGTGGGGTGTCTGCTGGGGAGGGGCTGTGAGCAGAAGGATTCTGAGTGGGGTAGCATGTGCCTGTGCTCCCAAATATTCAAGAGGATGAGGCATTTGAGCTCGGGAGTGTGGGGCAGCCTGGGCAGCACAGCAAGATATGTTGTCTTAAAAAAAAAAAAAAGCCAGGCGTGGTGGCCAACGCCTGTAATCCCAGCACTCAGGAGGCAGAGGCAGGAGGATTGCTGAGTTCGAGGCTTGCCTGGGCTACATAGTGAGCTCAGAGCCAGCCTGAATTACAAAGCGAGACCCTGTCTCAAAAAAAAAAGGAATCCGGCATAGTGGCTCATGTCTGTAATCACAATACTGTGGGACAGTAGGTGCAAATCCAGATGAGACAATTTAGCAAGACCCTGTCCCAGAATAAAACACTGTTAAAATAAGGGCTGTGGAGGTGGCTCAGTGTAAAGGTTTTGGTTCAATCTCCTACAAAAAAAAAAGGACACAGAAGAAGGGACGGAGGAGGAGATCCGATCCCATACCAGACGGGGCAAGGGGCTCAGGCCTTGAGTAATAGCGTCTTTCGTGGCCCCGGAAGGGAGGAAGCGAGCTTTCTGCCCACCATCCCTGACTCGGGTCTTCAGAAAAATCAAATGTGACGGTGAAGAAAATGAGGGTAATTCACTTGGCCCCGTAAATGTAGTATATAAAGCCACCCCAGATGTCAAAATATAAATTAGCCCGTCTTCCACCAGCCCACACACTGGGTCACACTCAGTGAGAGGAAACAGAAGCTTCAAGAAGGTAACAGCTGTCCCAAGATCTCACACACGGTGCCCACACTGCTGCCAACTCACGCCGTGACTGAAGGCGATGGCAATCAGTACCACGCAGGCAGCGACGGCCACCACGAGGAGCAGGAGCAGCAGGGGCCCATGCTGGCTGGTGAGGCGGTACTTCTCATAGAGTGCAGACTGGTCCGGGCCCTGCTCGCCCTCGTTGAGGAAGTAGCGCCCCTTGGCTGGCATCCTCCCCTATTTGTGGTCTTCCCCAGAATCCTAGGAGGCATCTGCCAGCCAGTACGTCCTCTGTGGTCCTAGGCCTCTGGCTTGTCCGAGACTGCCCGGTGGGGCCAGGCAGCCTGGGCCTGTGGCGCCACGGGCAGCATTAGGCCTGCCCACCGTGCTGCTGGAGTCCAGCGCAGGCCAGCCAGACACGCAGGGCCCTCAGCTCTGTGGAGAGAAAGCAGAACAAGGATTTGGTCTCACAGGTCAGGCCAGCAAAGGGCTGGATCAGGGAAGCAAAGGCCTCTCAGAGCTGCTCTATCCAGCATCGCAGCCACCAGCTACATGTGGTATTTACAAGTGAATTCAAATTAATTAAAAGCAAAACAGTGCTGGAGATTTACCTCTGGTTCTGGCACCTGCCTCACAAGTGCAAGGTCCTGAGTTCGATCCCCAGTAACCACATGCAATGCTGGGCGTGGTGACTCATGCCCACAAGCAATCAATACCACATACCACAGTGCCGGGCGTGGTGGCTCACGCCTGTCATCCCAGCACTCGGGAGGCAGAGGCAGGAGGATTGCTGAGTTTGAGGCTTGCCTGGGCTACATAGTGAGCTCAGGGCCAGCCTGAACTATAAAGCGAGATCCTGTCTCAAAAAAACAAAAAGTAAAACAGAGGACTGGGGATTTAGTTCAAGTGGTACCACGCCAATCTCAGATGCACAAGGGCCCAAGTTCGACCTCCAGTACCGCCCAAAAAAAAAAAAAAAAAGTAAAACAGAGCCAGGCATGATGGCACATGCCTCAAATCCCAGCAGTCTGGAAACTGAGGCAGACAGACCATTACAAATTTGAAGCCAGTCAGAAATAATGAGCTTGAGGTCAGCCTAAACTAAATTGTGATACCCGGTCTCAAAAAAACAACAAAATGAAAGTAAATTAAAGTAGAACAGAAAATCCAGTCCCTCAGTCTCACACTATTCCAGGGCTCCAGGACCATAAGTGGCTGGTGGTTACTGTCGTGTGTGGCACAGACACATAACACTTCTGTCAGTGCAGAAACCAAACAACACAGCGGCACTCCGGAGCTCAGAGCCACCTCTGCTTGTGGGTCTCTGACTGTCCTGGATGCATTTCGCACCTGGGGGGAGGCAGGACTCAGGGTTCCCTGCTTTTCCACACAGACAGCTCATGCCCCCAGCAGTGCTCAGTGAACCACAAAATTTCAGCGGAGCTGCCTCAGCCATAAATCAGGGGAGCACAGTGGGGGCCTGTGTCCAGGCCTGGTTCTGTTTCCACTGCTCCTGTCCAAGGACCACACTCCGATTCCAGGGACTTTCTAATGAGCCTTGCGCCTTCTGTCCAGAGGATTCCAAAATGCAATCCTGGGAGCCCCAGGACTCGGGAACTGTCTGAGAGCCCAGAATAGAAAGAGTGGCAGAGGGGCACAGGCTCCGGCCCCACGCCGACCACAACCAGGCATCCCCTGCATCTGTGTTATGTGCAGCTTCCTTTGAGACTCCCTTTCTTAAAGGGGCTCACTGACATGATTTTAAGGGGCTTGCAAACACCAGGCCACAGAATAGGTCTGGAAGGGGACAAACGGACCCATTGTGACAAGGCTGGGAGCACACTCCAGGTCTGCAGCGCTTGGCTCCCTCTGCCCACCCCCCCTTCCCTTCACTGGTGCCGTCACTGACCCACTGAAGCCACACCTATGGTGTGCCAGCCCGGGTGCCAGTCAGCCTTACTCTCTTCCCGGGCTCCCGGTCCCCAAAGGGGAACACCAACAGGACCCAGGGACACCACACTGCTTGCAGTGGGAGCTT
Source organism: Thryonomys swinderianus (assembly GCA_004025085.1). Taxonomy (NCBI): domain Eukaryota; kingdom Metazoa; phylum Chordata; class Mammalia; order Rodentia; family Thryonomyidae; genus Thryonomys; species Thryonomys swinderianus. Next base: position 22,920 of record PVIC010002600.1, read on the forward strand.
CAGTTAAGGGAACAACCTGCCATCTAGCACCTGCCATCCTCCAGCCCTGACCGAGGCTGGAACCAGGCAGGACAGGTGCAGAGGGCTGGTAGGGCTCAGGACGGTCCAAAGGGCACAGACAGGCGGCCACCTGCAGGAGCTTCAAAGGAAGGCTGGTCCAGAGCAGGGATGGTGCTGGGTGAGCCTGAAGCTCCCGAACAGGAGAGCAAAATGCCCAGAGCTCATTGGTGGCCACTGAGGTCCCTGGGGCTATGGTGGACGTAGTAGTCACCTCAGGCTCCACCTGCCCTGTGCCCTTACCACAGACTGAGGAACTAATGATTCCTTTTTTTTTTTTGAGACAGGGTCTTGCTTTGTAGTTCAGGCTGGCCCTGAGCTCACTATGCACCCCAGGCAATCCTCAAACTCACAACAATCCTCCTGCCTCTGCCTCCTGAGTGCTAGGATTACAGGCATGAGCCACCACACCTAGCATTGTGGTATCTGGTACCGGGTATCAAACTCAGGACCTTGCATTTGCAAGGCAGATGAGGGAACCACTGAGCTACATCTCCAGCCCAACTAATGATTTTTAAAAGCTGGCAGCTAATTTAAAACGTCTAACTGGTGCCATGCACTGCTCTGCTACCTCTGGCCCTAAATGAGTCAGTATTCCACAGGGAGCATTGGCTGAGCCCTTACCGCATATGCCCAACCAGGCTAGTGAGCACCTATGACAGCCACCTGCGGGCTGAGAACAGCAGCTCCTGTCGCAGTCACACTGAACACCTCTCCAGAAGCCAACTGAACTGAGCCCAGAGAGGCAGAGCGGCTCACCTAAGGTCACAAAGCCAGCTGGATCAGGATAGTAAAAGGGCCGAGATTCAAATGTGGCCAAACCCCAGGCCACTGGACCGCCAGGCTGGGAACCCAGAGGGCAGACTCTGCACTGCGTCGCCCTCCAGGCAAAGCCTCGAATGCAGCAGCCTCAGGTCACCAGGCTGCACACATGGGGCTCGAGTGTGCAAGCACGCACCAACACAGTCACACCAAGCCCCTCTCACCCCGTGCCACCTCGCACCCAGGACGTGAACCTGTCCTTTGGAGAGAAGCTGCTGACATCCAGGCTGCAGGAGCCCGGGCCTGGTGACCGCTGACCTCAGGATCTAATTCGGCAGGACACGATGGGCGGCTCTGGGCACAGGGATCCAGCCCTCAGGACCACATCCAGCTCCCAGGACGAACCAGGCAGAGCAAGACAGTGAGGCGGCGCAAAGCAGGGCTGGGGCAGGAGGAAGGCCCGGGAGCTACAGCACGACCACAGACCGGCTCCTCTCGTGAGCCACCCAGAGGCCCTCGCACCCTCTCCCGGCCTCCCCAGGCGGACACACCCTGGCTGGAGCGGGTCCCAGCTGAGGAACCTCCCAGCTGAGGCAGAAGGCTAAGCCCTGAGGGCCTAGGCGTGGGCGCAAGGAAGCCCATCCTCAGTGCCAGTGACCCACAGCACCCCCAGGCCCACCGAGTTCTTGGGCCGGTGCACGAGACACCCCGCTCTCGCAGCCACACACAAGCACCCACTTCCTCGGCCCACTGCGCTGGCAGGAACCCCAGCCTGGCTTACTCTAGGGGAGCAGGACCTGGGCCCTGGTGGCCTCAGAAACAGGAAGTGGGGCCCCGGAGCATGACGAGCAGGCAGGCCTGTGGTGAGGAGAGGCTCCAGCGGGCCCCTGGGCACACAAGCCATCACCTTGTGGTGGCTAAAACCCACAAGCACACTCGCCTCCCTGGTCGGCTCACCTGCTGGGCTCCTGGGACAGGGAGGGGGAGGCCACAGGCAGATACCCCCACCTCACCTCCCCGAGGGGATTTAACCACCATTATCTCCCTCAGGGCACCCTGAGCTTTGGCCTAAGCGACTGGGCACCGGAAACCTCGGAGACCGAGGCCCTGTCCTGAAGCCCTCTGCCCTCTCATCTGCTGTCCCGAGAGCCCTGGGGCCTCAGGACTCTGCAGGCCTATGACACTGGGGCCACACCGTCCCTTCCAGGTGCGTCCCTGCTCCAAGGCTTCCTGGAGTCAAACTGCCACAGCACTGGTCTTCGAAGATGCTTGGGATAATTCTCAAGCAAGCTGGCCCCATGGAGGGGCAGCCCGGCTGCACCCTGCTGCACCCCTCCCCCAGGCATGCAGGCGCCTGGGAAGAAAGTCTGTCCCTCCGCAGTCCTACCCTGCTAGCCTGGCCCTATTTCCTCACAGGTCAAATCAGGTGCTGGTGACCATGGGGTTGGCAAAATCAGGATGACAAACATGTCCCACGTGGGGACAAAGCAGCAAGTGAGCCTGGAAGGCTGGGCAGGGCCGAGCGGGGAGGTGGTGCAGAGCATATGGGCCTCCCCATCTGATCCCCGTTTCCTAAAGACAGCCTGCAGCGCCCCTGGGCAAAGCCTCGAGTGCCCCCGCCGCCTCTGTGTGCTCCTCCAGGCCGAGTCCACCTTGGGACCACAGTCCCGGTCTGTCACCGACCAGCTCTGCAGCCTGCCCGGGGCCTCCGCGTCCCTCTAGCAACCCTCTAAGGTCCAGCTCAGAGCCGGGCTGCGGGTGGAGGCTGAGTCACGTAACCAGGGTGAGGGACCCAGGACAGGCTGAGGTGGCCAGGCTGATCCTCACCTGAAACCCCCACTTCGGCTTCCTCCCTGAGGGAAGCACAGCCCTGTCAGTCTGCCCTGCAGATGAGACAAGCTGGCCTGGCGACAGCGGCCACACCAGCCGTCACGAGGACGGTGTGGCATGCCAGCAGGAGTCAGTCGTTTATTCAGGCACTGCACCTGTCGCTTGGGCAGGGGCACACGGACACCTCCTGGGTGCCAGGCTCCAGACCAGGCGGAGTCCTCAGTGCCTCCCCTTGACCATGCCACCACAGCTCCGCTCACAGCGTGTCCAGGCCATACTAACCATCAACCAGATTCTCCTGCTGGAAAGAACCCCCCATTTCCCCCGACTCCTCCCCTACTTCCACCATGGGGATTCACTGGCCGCGCTCAGCAGGCCCCCTCCAGAATGGAAACACTTTCATGGCCACACTGAACAGATTTCTGGACCCTTTCCCTTGGTAAGGAAGCACAAGAAGGGGAAGCTCGCTGGCCTCACGTGGCCTCCCAGGATGCCCGCTGACTTCACACTTTGCCCAGGGCCCCACCCGGACAGAGGCCAAGGGTGCCAGCACAGACCCATTTCCCTAGTAACCTGGAGGCAGGAAGCGCAGACACTGAGCCGCCTGATGAAAAGGAAGACATAGTCCGGAAGACAGCAAGCCAGCCCGAGTCGTATCCATCCAGGATGAACCCTGAAGACCACCAGAGACCACTCCACGTAAGGAGGACACCCACGGAATGGGTAAGAGTCACCGGGTAAAACCCTCTCACCTGGCACAAAACCCAGAAGCCATGAAGAAAAGACTGATAAACTCAATTATGTGAAGAAATGAAATCTACTACAAGAGAAAAGCAACTAACAAAAGCATAATGAAAGGACAAAGGCAGATGAGGGAAACATGCCTACGGCCCGTATCATAAGAAGCTACCAGCCTCCTCCTGTGCAGCCAGAGGAAGGGTTCATGACCTGGTAGGAAAGTGAGAAAAAGTAATGAGCCGAAGGCCTGACATTCAGAAAGATGGTTTTGCCCCCATAATGAGGAAAATAAATAAATAATAAAAACTACCACGAAAAGGCATTTTTACTTATCTGGCTGACAAAGATCAATGCATTTCATAAATCCGTGCTAGAAACAGGCACTCATCACAACAGACAGGAGCATGAGTAGGCATGATCCCTGGGCACGGCAGGTTAGTAATGTGTAAGGAAGTCACTCGCAAACATATTTCTTTTGACTTTGCAGATATACTCCCAGTAACTTACCTGAAAGCACTCTCAGTGTGTGCAGTGAGACATACACAAGATGACTTCTGGCATCACTATTTGTAATGGAAAATGACTGAATCAATGCAGCTACCAGTCAGGAGCTCGCAAAATAAATCAGTAGGCAAGGCAGCCTCTTGGTGGAATACTATGCAGCTGTCAAAAATGTATGTGGCAGCCTGAACCACATGGTGTTCACAGGCCATCTTATGGAAAATGCACACGGCCACAGTAATGCCTGGCACAAATCAGGATTGAAGCAGGATCCAAAAAAAGGGAAAAAAAACCCGAAACCTTATTTAACAGAGTGGCTAAATCTCACTTCTCCCTTTCAGTCTCTATTTCCTATTTGTCATATTGCTTGTGCATTAAGAAAAATACTTTATAGGAAAAAAATGGCTCCTAGGTTGTTAGCTGATCTAAACTGCAAGACCTTTCCCATGCCTGTCTCTTCCTTTGTAAACAGGAGAAAGAAAGAATCGCAGTCTGAGCACACAGGGCTCTGACGGGACTCCATGGGGTCACACAGGCAGGGTGCAGAGCCTTGCAGGCCCGCTGGCAGAACAGGAAGTTCCGCTCACGATGTGCTCTGCACCTCTGAAGCTCACGTCTAGGCTCTCATCCTTCGACTCCCAAGAGCGGGGGCCCTGACCCCGAGTCCCCACCTAGGGGGCTCACTCTGGGTTCCTCATCTACTTGTCTAGAGGTCATTGCCTGGGAAGCAGTTGGGCTGGGATTTGAACCCTTGCCTACCCCACAGTGGGGCTGTGGAAGGCCACACACACACACACACACACACACACCCCTGATCACAGTCAGCGCTAGGCTCCAATTCTCCACTTTCCCTTTAACGACCCCCTGTACACTTTAGTGAATCAAAACCTCTGACAATCCTGCAGGAAAGAAACCTTGGAATGAAATAAAGTTAAACGTTTCCTCACCCTTCTGGCTCTCAGGACCTTTCTGCACTAAAAGCTAAAGAACTTCCTTTAGGAAGCGCTGGCTTTGGCGTGTCTGAGCTCTGCCCCAGAGTGTGTCCCCAGAGAAGCCCCCAACAGCAAAGGCCCACGAAGAGCCAATGAGCCACACTCCCGCCCCTGCCTCCCCCGTTTCTCACAGCTTGGGCTGGGCCCACTCCCCACCTCCATTTGACCCTTGGTTGGGCTAAAGGAAACATGGGGTGGGGGGCCTGGCCCTTGCTGGGGGCACCCTGGGCAGAGAGCAAAGGAAGAGAGGTGAGCTCTGCTGCCCCTCTCACCCCACGCACATTTCAGGAGTGGGAGCCACCTGGATCACCAGTGCCATGGCATTTCTGCCTTACCCATAGCGACATAGAGAAGTGGCCCACTGCCTCAGTTTCCCCACCTGTCACAAGCAGAGAGCCCTGGGCTGAATGTCAGGAGACCTAAGACAGCTCCAGCTCCCACCAGCTGTGACTAGGGCCACTCTTGACCCTGTCTGGGCCTGGCCCCTCCAGGGCTTCTGAGATTTCGTGCTCAGAGGAGAAGGTAGCCACAGAGAGGCTGGGGGAGGGAGGGAGGACCATGAAGAGAGCCTAGCGAGGCCTCTGCCCAGCCTCTCCCGCCTGGCCCTCCCGTCCCCAGAGCCACCGAAAGCCACCATCCATCCCACAGGTCCCAATTTGGCCCCCATAGCACTGTCTGCCAAGTGCCTAGCCTGAATTCAAGAATAAGAGACTCCCCAGAACCCAGAGGCTTCCTGAGGACCCCGTCAAGGCTAAGGGGACATGGGAGGGGAAGAGGGGCGGTGCCTCGTGGAGGCACGCTAAGGCCCGGAAGAGCCCTCTGCAGGGGAAGCAGCCCCACCTCACCCACCACAGCCCCGGCTTCCGGAACAGCACCCACAGAGGCTCACGTGTCACGCGGCTGACCTCCCAGAGCCAGGCTCCAGGCCGAGCAGTCCCAGGGTCCCCCGCACCCAGGCCTCCCCGCTCCTGTCTGAACAGCAAGGACACCAAGTCCCAGCTCTCACCCTGGCCAAAAACTCCTCCGGGGCCTCCCTGGTGACTTGACTGCCTTTGCTTCCCCAAATAAGCCCCACCCTTCCAACTGCAGGCTCAGGGCGGCCTGAAAACGCTGCTACTCCCACCTGCACGCAACGCCTGGCGACCCCAGCCCCTCCGTGCACCGTGGGACACTGCCTTTCCCAGAAGACCCCCCACAGGTCTGGCCTCAGGGACCGTGGGGGCTTCCTGGAGCCCTTCCCACCCTCCCCTGGACCCCCCAACAGTAGAGTTCTCTGGTCATACACAGCCCTTCTTCCTGGAGCCTGAGCTGCCCAGAGAAGAGACACTGAGACCCCCAGCCCCACGCACTGTGGGATATGCCAGCGCCCATCCAGAAGTCAGGGATGCCCCGAGTGCCACTTGCCTGAGCTGCGGCATGTCACTTGCCTCTCCTCGAAGCCCTCTGCTCCGGCTGCGGCCTACCCTAGCAGTGAACCCTCTGGGTCCCAGAAACATGGCCCTTGGGAAGAGCCCAGCGCCCCGGGCCTCTGCCCTACACAAGCCCAGGATAGGCGCTGAGGCCGCAGCGAGCCAGGGGTCCCTTCTGCCGGGGGCCGGGACACAGACACGGGATATGTGGGCCGCAGGAGGAAAGTCAGGAGGGCCACAAGGCCTCCGGTGAACATGGAATCTGAGGCGCGGAACAGCAGGCCAGGAATCAGCTCCAACGTGGAGGAGCCGTGCAACCTTGCGCAGGTTTGTAAATCTCCCTGGGCCTCAGCCTCCTTTGTCAAAAGAATGGGCTAGCATGGTACCATATTCTCAGGGGCTCCGCCGAGAGGACGGCACACCCTGAGGGCCGGCCCCTAGGGCGACGCCACCAACTCCAATCACCAAGGCTCAGCCGCCTGAGAAGCTGGGACACAAACCACCAGGAGACAGCCTTCAAATCCCGGGAGCCCAGTTTCCTGTCAGCACCCCCAAAACCAGGTCTGCTTCCTCACCACCCTGCCCAGAAGGCTGAGCCTGACAACTTTACACAGAAGTGCTGGCCTGGTCCCCAGATTCTGCCTGCCGTTGGCACCTCCCTCCCCAGGGAACCGAGCGGTGGATCCCAGTATTCTGAGTGGTTCAAAAATAGGCTTCTGTCACATCCGCCCAGGCCCCCATTAGAGCAGCGCCTCCAGACTTCAAAGGCTCTGCCTCCCCATCCAGAGGGGCAGTAGGAGGAGCCTGTGGGAGGTCGGGGGCCCACCAGCCCACACTCCCTACCGCAGAGGTGGGGAGATGGGCCAGGAAACACACCTGCGGGTGGGGGGACCTTCTGATGCCCCTTTGCCTCAGGCTCAGGTGCAGGGAAGAGAGTCTGGTGGTCAGCGCGACGGTGGACAGAGGGAGGGGGACACAGCAGCCTCCCAGCTGCAGCGATGGCAGGAGGGAGGGGCTCAAACAGGTGAGAGGCGGCTGCCACACAGGGCTGGCTCAAGATGCCACCCCTTCTCCGGCTGGAGGACCCCTGACAGGGAAGCCCCCAAGGGACTCAAGCCAGGAGGGGCTGGAGAGCACGAGACAGGCAGAGGGGAACCACAGGCCAGTGGTGGGCAGAGCCAGGAGGGCACCACGCCAGTCAGGTGTGCAGGTCAGCAGGCTGCTCCAGAGTCCAAGGGGCACCAGGGGAGGGAGGGGAAGACAGGCCAGGTCCTGGAGCGCTTCAGAGCCAGACGGTCCACTGTTGCTGGGGGAGGAAGAACCCAGGATCCCGCAGCCCTCTGTCCCAGGCCGTCAGCAATCTGGACTCCATGCTGCCAGCAGCGGGGGGCGGGGTCATCTCCCGGCCACACCCCATCTGCAGCAGAAAACCAGCCCGTCGGTGAGGATGGCAGCACTGGCAGGATGCCTCCGTCCCAGGCTGAGGGAGAAAGGCACCAAGGAGGACGCAGCGCCAGTCCAGGGCTCTCTACCCCACCTCACCCCGTCCTCCTGGAAAGGCTTAGGGAGATGGCGGAGACTGGCACTTCGGCCAGGTTGGGCAAAGCCCCAGCCATGATGTGCCACGTTGTGAAATCTGTGGGTAGCAGCAGGTAGATCTGATGCCTGTGGCTGGCCAGGGGTGGGGTGCCATGCCACGCTCCTGGACAGGACAGAGGGCCACCGCAGAGGGGGACTGGCGGGATTCCTTGCACACAGGCTGCAGGGGCTCCAGCACCCATGGCAGCCTCCCAGCCAAAACGCTGTCTCAGATGCCTGGGAAGCATTTTTCATGCGTCTGAACTTCCCATTAATCTACCTGGGCATTGCTACCAGCCCCATTTTATAGATAAGAAAACTGAGGAACAGAGAAAAAGTCATTCACTTGAGCAAGGGCACAGCACAGCAAGGAAGCCTGGCTGTCATCACAATCCCAGGGACACCCAGCCTCCCGCCTAAGGCAGAGAGCCCCGTGGCACAGGAATGACAGATGCCCAGGCAGTGCGCGTGTGGCATCTAATCCCTGTGAGAAAGGCTGGGATCGAGCTCTCTCCTTGGCCGTCTCACCCCCGCGGGGGAGGCACAGTGGGCAGGAACCAAGGCACAGACCAAGCCCTGGGCGGGGGGGGGGGGGTGTGACCTCCAGACGCCCCGGCTCTCCAGGCGTCTGCAAGGCAGACTCACGCCAGCTCCCGCCGCAGTGAACACCTCACTCCCGACCCAGCAGCCAGGGATGGCTGCCCTGAGACAGGTGCCCAGGATGACACACCCGCCTGTGCCCTCCAGGACCCCGAACTTCCTCCAGAAGGCAGGAGAGGGGTGCTCTGTCGCTTCAGTGTGAGCCTCATGTCCCCTCCCTGCAGGACAGGATCCCGGCCATCCTGAAGTGGGCCCCACCATCAGGTCAGGAAGCCTGTAGACCTCTCGGAGGAACCCGAGTCCTCATCAGCCAAGAGGCCCTGCAGCTCCCAGGCCTGGCCTGGCTTCCAAAGACAAGGCACTCCAGACCTCAAACATGACGGCTCCCCATAGGTGGGTCTCACACACGTGGACACCCAAAGGCCGACTTTTGGAAGCTCTGGAACAAGACTGTAGCCCCAGGCCTCTGTTTTTCTAATGTAAACTCAGGGCAAATGACATCTATATCACATGGGGGAGACCAGGAACGGGTCAAACACATAGCTACAAACAGTAAAGGGGGGTGCACATCTCTAAAGAAAGATGGCAACAGGCTGGGCTTTTGCCTTCCTTCTGAGAAGCATCCTGCCTGTCACCCCTGCCCCTCCCACCTCATGCCTGAACCCTCAGGCACTCACCTCCAAACCCCCACATACCGCAGACCTCCTGCTGGCACAGAAATCCCTCCCCACCCCACCCCAAAACCCAGCTACTAGGACACAGACATTCTTTTCACAGAAAATCAGAAAGCACTCCTCCCCACAGCCACACCCTGCAGCAGGGCCACAGGGAAACCCCGGGAGACCTAGGACCCTCTGGAGATGGGAAGATGCCCAGCTGGGCCAGAATGTGCTGCTCCCAATAGGCCTCCCCAAGCCCCCGACACCCCACTTCCTGCAGGGCACTGCAGACTTCCTCTCAAACGCCTGCTTGTCATTTAAGTAACTCCACTAGCCTTGTCCAAGACGGTAATGCCTTCACGATGTTATGGGTTTTATGTCTTTTGCAGATTTTTTTTCTCAGGCACACCAAAACACATACTGTCAAATTTGGAAAATGCAGGCTGAGACCCCTGCAGAGCGTGGCCCTCACATCGCCCACCCACACCCCTGTGCCCGAGCTGGACTCAGCCACCCTCACACAGCCCTTCCAGGCAAAGCCAGCCACACCACGGCCTCCCACCCAGGCTTGGAGCCACAGGCCTGCCCCCACATCTGGGTCCTCTGCTAACTCCCCTGGGGTTCACTGTCCTGCCACTGAACTCGACGGGACGTGGAGAGGAAGCACCGCTCTGCCCGGGACTGTGCCCATGTGTCCAGACGAGCACAGAGGGAGACAAGGAGGACTGCACACCGCCCACCTCAGCGCCGGGGCCATGGCCCCCTCGAGAAGTGGAAGGAAGGGTCACCGTTCCCCTCCATGGGGGCACCTGCAGTCTCCGCCCACTTCAAAGTTTTGGGTTTTTTTTTTTCTCTTATTTATGACTCTGGAGACAGGAGCAAGGCCCTCACACATGCTAAGCCAAGGGTTCCACCATTGAACTGCCAGCCCTCACTTGCAGTTTTGACTTAATAAATTCCCTCTCCAGTTTTTATTTTCTTTGAGAAAAGTAAAGAGTACTGTAAATGTAAAATTACAGCCTTGAAAGAAATGAGGATCTCTGAGTGCCTGTGGTTCCCAGATTTCTAACTGGAAGCAGCCAGATGAACAACACTGCGGTCACAACGGTACTTTCTTGTCAGGCTGGGAAAGCCGGTGACAACTTGTCTCAGGTTCGCTGTCAAGGAGCCATCTCCCCCGCTGGCTGCCCAGGAAGCCCCAGAGCACCCCTCATGCCAGGCCCACAAGGCCTCCCAGACCTCGGGCCAAGGGCCCATCCGGCCCCGGCCCTCAGGCCAGGCCGCCCATGGGTGCCGCCCCATCCCCACAGCCCGCCTTACCTGGCTCTCCTGGGACCCCTCACTGGCTGGGCTGGGCCGGCTCCGAGTGCCCAGGCAGCGTCTGGTCTCACACACACACACGGAGACGCCCTCCACCGTCTACCTAATGAGCGTGAGTCACATCTGGGACCCACCACTTCCTGCTCTGGCAGCTCAGCGCCTCTCGCCTGCCTGCGTCTCACTCGCCAGCTCACTCGGGGTGTGGGGGCCCCCTCTCCAGTTGAGGGAGCCACCAGGCCAGACTCCCAGCTCCAATGACTTCATGGAAATTTGAAGCTTGAAGCTGGAATGATTTTGAAAAAAAAAAATAATAAAACAAGAACCAAAAACCTCCATTAGAGGCCCCAAGACAACTGGTCCAAGCAGGGAGCAAATGCATCCTTAATAAGCAATTAGAGGCAGACGGCCTGGCACGGTGCCTTGCCCCAGCCATCCGCTCCCAGACAGCCCCTCTGGCCTCCCTGGAACTCGGTTTTTCCCATCTAGGTCACAAGGCAGCCGAGGAGATGGACCGAGAGGTCACAGGGCTCCGTCTAGCCCACTACCTCTCCGTTTCGCACCGGCGCCGGCCAGGGCCTGCCGTTGGCGTTTCTGTTCCAGACAGTGGAGCCCGGGGAACCCAGCAGCCGGGACCCTGAGGCCAGGAGTCAAGCCCCAGCTCCCTCTATCCTGCCAAGTTTGTGGGAGCTCGACAGTGAGACAGCAAACTGGAACAGGCTGGAAATCCAGGAGCAGGAACCTCCCCAGACAGAAGGGGAAGCCTCCACTGGGCCAGGGACGGCACTGACTACGCCTCAGAGAGCTGCTGAGCACATAACTGGGTCCTGGGATGCCACTCTTATGTTTCCCCTTTCCTCTGCTACTTTTCTTCCCTAGTCCTTCCTTCCCCTCACACACCCACTCTTCCTTCTATCCATCCTTTCTTCCTTCCCTCCCTCCCAACGTCTTGCTATATGGCCTACTTAATCCAAACTGGCCTTGAACTTGAGCTCCTCCCCCTCTAGCCAGGGCGGGGCACCGCTAACTCGAGGCCTTCCAGTCTCTGCACCTTCTCCCGGCACAGCTCCCTTTGCTGCTCCACCTTCCTAGGGCTGTCAGGATCTGTGTCCCTGGTGTCCACACCAGCAAGGCACAAAATGGGCAGCCAGTGCATACTGGGGGCTGAATATAACAGGTACAATTTGGTGCCAGGCTCTGTACTGGGTGCTCAGCAGCTGACCTCAAGGTCCCACATCTGGTGTGGAGCCAGGAGCCACCGCAGGGAGGCGTGAGGCCCTCCTGGGCTGGCCAATTGCTGTCTCCTTTCAGCACACAATCTCGCAGTCCTAGGCACTCCTGAGCAGGGTGGGGACAGCCATCACTGAGAGGGGGACCAGGCAAGCCAAACCCGGAGAAGGTACTCAAAGCACATATAGCACTGACCCCAAACTCCCCTCCAGAACGTACAAAGATCACCCTCAAATCACTAAGAAAAAGACAACCTAATTAAAAGATGGGCAATAGCCAGACACAACGGTGCCCCCTGAAGTTCCAGCTATGCAAGAGAGTGTGGCAAAGGGGTCACTGGGACCCGGAGGTTCCAGGCCAACCAGGGAAACACAGCAAGACCGGGTCCCAGACAAACAAAACCTAAAAAGATGAACAGAAGACTTAAACAGGTACTTCGACCACATGGATTTCAAAAGGATCAATAAACACCTGAAAAGATACTCAGCATCATCACCTATATGCAAATTAAAACCACTTCCAGATTCTATTTTGCTAGAAGAGCTAAAATTAAAAGGGTTAACAAGGATGGGAGAAGTCCAACCCTCAGACACTGCTGGGCAGGAGTGTCAAGTGGAGCTGCCACGTTGGAACCCCAGCTGGCAGTGTGTGCCACAGCTAACCGCATGCCTGGCCCGTGACGCAGTGACCACGCTTAGGGTTTACACGGACGTGAGTGCGATGTACATGGAAGGCCGGGAGCCAAACGTTCTGTTTTAATCACAAGTGTCAAACTGGAAACAACCCAAAGGTCCCGCAAAATTTCAGATTCACAGGACGGAAATGACTCAGTAATAAAAAGGAATGGATTACTGATAAATACATGAGGCTCTGTGTATTTCAGCCTGCAGACATGGAGAGGGAGGGACCTAGACATAAAAGAGCACGCTCACACATGTGCCCGTTTCCATGAAGTGCCGGAAATGATCCATCTCTCCAGCCACTGTGGCGCATGTCTGTAATTCCCAGCACTCTGGGAGGCTGAGGCAGGAGGATTGCTGAGTTTGAGGCTTGCTGGGCTCAGGGGCAGCCTCAACGACCAAGAGAGACCCTGTCTGTGCAATTTAACAACTTAGTGAGATTCTGTTTCAAAATAAAAAGCATAAAGTGTAGGATATGGAGCTCAGTACAAAGACCTTGGGTTCAATCTCCAGTACCATAAAAAGAGAGAGAGAGAGAGAAGCGGGAGAAAGAGGAGGAGAAAGGGCTATCAAGGCCTCCCTTCTCATTCTCGAGGTTCATCCCTCTCAAGGAGCCTGACACCGTGTGCTGAGGACACTCAACCCTGTGGAGACGATGTGGCAGCCAGGAGCGGAGGCCTCTGCCTCTGCCTGGCACCGCCTGCCATCCACACAGCACGGCCACCCTGCAGCAGATGCCAGCCTGGCCGGCCTGCAGGGCCTGCATTTTATGCTTCTTCAACAGCGGTCCGCAGGGTCCCTCACCCAGAGCCACCGGGAAGCCCAACTCCCTGATCTACCGAAAATGTGAGATAAATGGAGTAACTTTTTATGCACCACCAGATTACACACGTGCAGAGAGCTTGCCTAAAAGTGAAGTGGAGGGCCAGAGGGTTAGCTCAGTGGTTCTGGCGCCTGCCTCGCAAGCGCAAGGTCCTGAGTTCGATCCCTGGTAACCACATACGATGCTGGGCGTGGAGACTCACGCCCACCAGCAATCAATACCACTTACCACAGTGCCAGGCGTGGTGGCTCACACCTGTAATCCCAGCACTCGGGAGACAGAGGCAGGAGGATTGCTCAGTTCGAGGCTTGCCTGGGCTACACAGTGAGCTCAGAGCCAGCCTGAACTACAAAGCGAGACCCTGTCTCAAAAAAAAGAAAAAAAGTGAAGTGGAGACAGGATGGAGAAAGAACTAGTCCTCACGACACCACTTGCGTCCCTGGAACCAGCCACACCTGAACCCAGACCCATTCTCCCCCTTCACTCACGGCAGCCATTAGAGTCCCGTTTCTCCCCTTCCCTTGGGTTGTTGTAGTTTTTCTGGGACCAGCGGCACAAAGAAACGGAACTAACTTCCCTTTCATGGAGCACTCTTCCTTGTTCAGGAGCAAACTAGGGGCCTGCCTTCTTTCACCAGACCCACCTTGCCGGGCCAAAGCCCACCTCTCTGAGCACCAGGGACTCAGGGGGCTCTTAGGACATGTCTGCCAGATTCAGTGAAACTCAGATTCGAAGCCAGGTGTGGTGCTGCACCCCTGTAATCCTAGCACAAGGTAGGCTGAGGCAGGAGGATTGCCATGTTTAAGGCCCGCCTGGGCTACATGGAGTGGCCTTGACTCACAAAACAATGATAAACCCAGATTCTCCCAGCAGGAACAGAGCGCAGAACCCTGGAGCTCAATCTGTGTACCAGAGATGAGGTCTCACCCTCGACGGAGCCGGAGGATGTGGAGTCTGTGGACATAGCACCAGCTGCAGGCCTGGTTCCTCCACGCTCTGGCCGGGTAGGGCTGAGAGGCCTCTGGAGGCAGCAGAGCCTTGTGGTCCTGTCACTCAGCCCCTTTCGGGTTGATTTTCCACCCTGAGCCGGGGGCACTCCAGGACATCTGAGCCTTCTCTGCCCTCCGCTCTTCCTAGCCAGGGCTCTGGACCCCAGAGACCCTTTTCCGTCTCCCAGCCCAGGAGCCTACATGATGCCCAGGCCCACACTCTCCTTTAACCAGCAGGAAGCAGCGTTTCCAGAGGGGAAGGGACTTAAGGATGCACAACCAGTGACCACTCAGGACAGGGTGAGGCTTGTACCCCAACTTGGTGACGGTCCTAACGGGTGGTCTGGGTGAGCTCAAACATGTGCAGAGACACACGGGTTCGAGGTAAACAGCACCTCTGCTGTGGCTTCAGTCCCCGTGACCCAGGGCCTCCTGGGTGGCATCTAACCAGCTGTCTGCAGGGAGAGGAACAGCGGTGGCACAGCTGCCCCAGAGCAGGACCAGTGCCCTCCTTTGCATCTGTCAGGCCTGGGAGCCAGGGCTTTGTAGAAGGAAAGGGGCAGCTGGGGTCACAGCGTGTTGAATAACAGAGAATTCAGAAAGAACAGATGTGGCAGCGATGACCCTGCGAGCGGAAAGGCCTTATTTCCTTTGAAAATCCTGGCTGTTGGATCCTGCCAGCCGCCGCCCGTCCTTCCCTGCACCCAGCCTGCTGCGACATCAGGAGGGCAGGGAGGAAGGCGCTATGCCTCTCCTCTCGGTGGGGCTCAGGAAGGGGTTGACGGAGACACCGTGAGGAAGGAGAGGTCAGCGCGCAGCACCACCCAGGGCTCGGGGTGCACAGCAGGAACCCCGCGTGCCAGGCCTGGATTCCAGCCCTAGACAATCAGAGCAAGACTCCGAATCTCAGCAGTTACCACCTGACGATAGAATTTAACAGTTGTAATTCAAATCTCTGTGTAAATGTCTTGTTTTTCAATTTTTCTCTAATGGAAGCACTAACCAGTTAAAAGACAGTGGGAGAAAAAGCAACGACACTGAAAGAAAAGCAGATTAAGGAAAAAGAATGCTCTGAGGTCAGGATTCGCCAAGCAGGAGCAAACTCTGCACCACCTTCAACAGAGTAAGAATGTGGGGTTTTATGATCATTAAAAACAGTGTCGGGGGCCGGAGGGTTAGCTCAGTGGTTCCGGTGCCTGCCTCGCAAGCGCAAGGTCCTGAGTTCGATCCCCGGTAACCATATACAATGCTGGGTATGGTGACTCACGCCCATTAGGAATCAATACCACACACCACAGTGTCGGGCGTGGTGGCTCACGCCTGTCATCCCAGCACTCGGGAGACAGAGGCAGGAGGATTGCTGAGTTTGAAGCTTGCCTAGGCTACATAGTGAGCTCAGAGCCAGCCTGAACTACAAAGCAAGACCCTGTCTCAAAACAAAACAAAACAGTGTGGGGCTGGAGATTTAGCTCAGTAGTTCCGGCACCTGCCTAGCAAGCACAAGGTCCCTGGTTCAATCCCTGGTAACCACATACAACAATACCACAACCAGCAATCAATCCAACACATCACAATGCCGGGCGTGGTGGCTCATGTCTGTGATCCCAGCACTCAGGAGGCAGAGGCAGGAGGATTGCTGAGTGCTAGGCTTGCCTGGGCTACACAGTGAGCTCAGGGCCAGCCTGAACTACAAAGCGGGACCCTGTCTCAAAACAAAAACAAACAACAACAAAAAAAAGCCTATGTTAGCTGGGGTATGGTGGCATACACCTTCGATCCCAGCACTCCAGAGGCTGAGGAAGGAGGACCGACTGAGACCCTTTTCAAAAAAGTTCTGCAGGCTGGGATGTAGCTTACAGACTCTGGGCTCAATTCTCAGCACAACAGAAAAGAGAAGTTACAACTGTGGAACATCTCGGCTGCCAACAGCAAGCAAACCACGCAAGGCTTTCAAAAGTGGGTGGTACTGTTTCCAACGTGCCGTGTGCAAAAGTGAAAATAAACCGAGCCTCCAGACACAGCAAACACGTGCAAAAGCTGGGGGGAGGGGAGGTCAGTCCCAGGACGCTGGAACTCAGAGATGTCCTGACCACAGCTATTATCCCAGCAGTACAGGTTCAAGATTTGGAAATATGTGTGACAGAGCAGTTATGTTCTTATTTTTGTTTTTTTGGGGGGGTTTAGTTTTGTTTTATTTTTGAGACAGGGTCTCACCTTGTAGGCTGGCTCTGAGCTCACTATGTACTTCAGGCAAGCCTTGGACTCAGCAATCCTCCTGCCTCTGCCTCCTGAGTGCTGGGATGACAGGCTTGAGCCATGAAGCCCGGCGTTTGTGGTATACGGTACTAATTGCCAGTGGGCGTGGCCACCGTGCCTGGTATTGTTTGTGGTTACCGGGGATCAAACCAGGGACCTTGCGCTTGAGAGGCAGGCACCGGAACCACTGAGCCAAATCTCCGGCCTGAGCAGTTATGTTCTTATTGCCAATTTTTATGTGTGGTGTTGATATGTTCTATCATACTGCAAATTGGCCAACTACAGCTGTAGGTATTTATAGAGTACAAAGCGATTCTGGATACAATGCAGTGTGACTGAATCAAGCTAGTCAGCAAGTCCATCACCCTAGATATGCGCCATTTGGATTGCAAAAACATAACAAAAGTTTTTCTCTCAATATGGGTTACTAACAGTCACCCCTCTTTGCCATAGACCTCTGAAATTTATTCCTCCCTTTTAACTAAACCTTTGTACCTGTTACAGTCGAGTGGGCCCAAACAGTCCAGGTTCTCGTACACAACAAGGAAGGAACTCCCAAGCATACACCTTGTAGTAAGTAGTGAGTAGACATACTTATTGAAGATCACGGGACGGGAGCAGGAACGGGCTGAAGCAAGCGCACAGACAGAAGGGACAGAACTCTCCAGCAGCCTCTGATGAGCCTCTCACCCAGGCTTCCTGTATTTAAAGGCTCAGATGCCTCTAAGTCCAAGCGCCTCCCATTCCGTCTCTCACGGATGTGGGAACCAAGGGGCATCGTGACTTCCTAAGCTCAAACCTGGACAATCACCAGAGTGGCAACTTGCCCACAGCTACATGCAGGGAAGGGAGTGGTTCGATCTCCCGTTTCTGACTGTAACACTGGACCACATCCTCTGTTCTCACCCTAGACTCTAGTACAGACCACTTTACCTCTGCCTCTGAATTCCCTTTCATATTCCGCACATAGGTGACTAGATCATGTGGCGTTCATCCTTCAGCGCTGGCCTTACTTAGCAAAGTTCCTTCTTTATAAAGGCCAAATAGCATCTATTGTATGTATGTAGCAGTCTTTTCCCGTTCATCAGCCCATGAGACACTTTGGTTGTGTCCGTACCTTAGCTCTCAGGAATAGTGCTTCAGTGAACACGGATGTGTGGATCTCTCTTCATTCTGCTCACCTCAAACCCCAGGAAAACGACAGCGTTGGATCCTTTCTACAGAGTTCCCTGACTTCCTTTTAGTTTTCAAGAGAGGGGCTAAGTTACGCTCCCACCTACCCTGTGCAAGGGGTTCCCTTTCCTCCACGCCATCAACAACCTCTCTTCTTGTTAACAATACACCTCACTGTGGTTTCAATTTGCATTTCCCTGGTGGTTAGTGATGTCCAGCCTTTTTCCCTGTATCTGCTGGCCGACTCTCAGTTTGACTTTGAGATGTGTGTATCCAAGTCCCACCTGAATTTTAATCAAGCTAGTTTCCTTGCTGCTGAGTTGTTTCAGTTCTTTGTATATTTCAGTTCTTTGTATTTTGGGATACTAACCCCAGAGTGAGGTTTTGACTTGTATAAATATTTTCTCCCAATTCATAGGCTGCCTGCTCATTCTGCTAACTGATCTCCTTTGCTATGCAGAATCTTTTTAGTCTGACCATCCCCTTTGTCTACTTTTGCTTTGGTCAGCAGAGCTGCTGGAGTGAAATCTCGGGAAATCTCTATATAGAGCAATGTTGGGGAGCTTCCGCCCGTTTCCTCCTAGTAGTTCCATTTGCAGTCTCGGCCCCTCGTTAAAGCCTTCATTCAAGTTGGCCTCTGTAGAGCGTATGAGACAACAGTCCAATTTCATTCTCCCCTCTATGAATATCTGGATTTCCCCAAATCCTTTATCGAAGAAGCTTAGCCCTTTTTTTCCATTGGGTGATCCTGGCAACTCTACTGAAAACTGAAAACCCGATCGCGAGCAGGAGCGCACTGAGCTGGGCATGAGTCTGTGGCCCACGCTTCTCCCCTCCTCTGCCAATGCCCAGTTTTCCTCACGAAACGCTGAAATGCGGTTCCTGGAAGTGCTTCTACAGCATCCATTGTCGCAGCTGAGGGGCACAGAGTGAAAAGGCCACATCTGGCCCTGACTCACCAGGCTCCTAGAGCCAGGACCACAGAGCCAGCCTTCCCGTTGCTCCTGGCAGGAGGCAGACGGACAGATGATGGACAGCCCGACACAGGTGGGCTTCCGCAGGCTCCCAGACCCTCCCAGGTTCCCAGCTCTTCTGTCACCCCTTAGAGGAGCATCCTCCTCCCACCAAACCCACACAGACTCGGAGGCTGTGAGTGCCAGTGTAGGCAGTAGGCAGGCGGCACCTCTACACCTTTCTGGGCACAGCCTTCCCGGGGATTTCTCCATGCTTCATCCACTGAGCACAGAAGACTTTACCTAGGAATCGAAAACTCTCAGTAGGCACCTCCCTGCCCCTACAGACGCTCTTACCACACACCCATATCCAGTCTGCCCCAAAGTCATAAAATGGACCCTAAAAACAATCCCCCAATGCATATGAGGACCTAGCTTCCAGCACCCTCCCTGCAGAAATGCTGGAAACACCCTAAGTATCAGCTACAGGACCGGGATGGAC
Organism: Thryonomys swinderianus; assembly: GCA_004025085.1. Classification (NCBI taxonomy): domain Eukaryota; kingdom Metazoa; phylum Chordata; class Mammalia; order Rodentia; family Thryonomyidae; genus Thryonomys; species Thryonomys swinderianus. The sequence goes on from PVIC010002600.1 coordinate 41,969, forward strand.
ATGGGCTGATGCGATCTCTGTCTGAGAGCACCTCAAATTCCATTGCCCCCCAACTCCACGCAAAGCCTAGGACAAACAAAACTCTCCTCAGAGGACAATAACAAAAACTATTCTCTTATTGTATGTTTAAAAAAAAGTCATTATAAGACTGGAGATTTAGCTCAGTGGTTCCAGCGCCTGCCTTGCAAATGCAAGGCCCTGAGTTCGATCCTGGTAACCACATACAATGCTGGGCATGGTGACTCATGCCCACCAGCAATCATTACCACATGCCACGGTACCGGGCGTGGTGGCTCATGCCTGTAATCCCAGTAGTTGGGAGGCAGAGGCAGGAGGATTGCCGAGTTCGAGGCTTGCCTGGGCTACATAGTGATCTCAGGGCCAGCCTGAACTACAAAGCGAGACCCTGTCTCAAAACAAAAAAAGTCATTGGGGTGGGGGTGCAACTCACTGGTAGAGCATCTGCCCAGCATGCATGAGGCCTTGGGTTCCAGCCCTACAACTGTAAAATGCAACAAAATAGTCACCCAGAAGGCTGTGTTCTAATACGCTCATGGTTGGCTAAGAATACACGTCCTAAGCTTGTTTCCTCATCCTCTTGCTTTATTTTCTGATTTTTCAATAGTCAAATCCAACTAACTTCTGCAGTTAAAAATTAAAACCAGTTAAAAATGAGAAATGAACTAAATTTCTCCTCCTCCTCCCAGGAATGTTGTTGGAAGCCCCACGTCCTGTCCCAGCTGCTGGGAAACCCATAAGACAGGGTCACAGTGTACACCCACAGGCTCAGCGAGCAGTGGCCTGCACCCCCACAGGCCTGCCGTTTCCAGCCTCTGTTCGACCCCTGCCCAACAGCCCCTTACCCAGGCCGGGGGGGCGGAATCAGCTGTACCAGAGACCAACGCTGAGTCAAAGTCACCTCCGCAGCCTCACAGGGATCGGGTAACCATCTCACCAACAGCTCCTCTGGGAGGGCAGAATGCACAGCCCTAATTCACAAATAACCAGAGGGTCAAAGAGGAGAATTAACTGCCCACCAACACACAGCAGACTGACTCTGAGCTCCTGTGGCACCCGCTGTGGGGTGATCAGGATCAGGGAGAACTGGGAATGGGACAATACGCAGCAGACAGGAGCCTCAGGGCCTTAGGCTCCTCTGTGCCCCCAACCCCCACATCGTCCCCCACACCACGGGGCTGGAGGAGCAGCCAGACAGAGGAGGTGTAACAAGCCCTCCAAAGACCCTAAGCAACAGATCTGGCACTGAGCTCCCCCAAACAGCAAGCCACAAGCCACCAGAGGACAGTAAGGCCAGTGGTCAGCTGGGGACTGGACCAAAGTGAAGACGGGGCCCTCAGGAAGAGGGTGTGGCTGCAGAGGGTCAGTCACGAGCTGGGCCTCCTGCCGCCAGCTTCCCACACCTGGCACCGGCCCCAGCCTGATGCCCACTACCCCCACCCTGTGGGCTCCAGGACCTCGGGAGCTCAGAAGAAAACCAGGAACCTGGGTGGTTCGGTCTGTGTGTCTGCTTGGGCATTTGTTCTGTGGCCTTGAGGATTAGAGGCCGTTGCTGCTCTGCCCGACTTCACAGGGTGAGGAAATACTGTGCTCCTGTCCTGCAGGCCGAGGGCTGCCACGAACGGCCTTTGTTTTCATTACTGACACAGACGCTGTGTGGACCACCTCACTCAGCAGCTGCTCATTCACGGAGGGCCCTGTGCATACACTGGCTGGGCCTCCTGCTGCCAGCTTTCCACACCTGGCACTGGCACTGGCCCGATGCCCACTGCCCCACCCTGTGGGCCCCACGTAGTCATTTCCAGATAAAGAATGTGCTCAGGTGCATAGGAACCACCCACCTCCACGCAACCCGGGGGACAGAGGGCCAGGGAGAGCTGGGGCCAGCAGAACCTGCTTCTCTCCTGAGGAGCACCAGGCCTGCAGCTGTCCATAGGATGAAGGGACCTCAGAGGCCCATTGTCCAAGAAGGTCCTGAGAACTTTCTAAGGCTACACTGGAGCAAGGGGGTGACAGGAAGGAGGAAGAACCAACCAAGGGCTGGAGGTCAACTAGAAGGAGCTTTACACAGTCTGCAGGATCCGCAGGAGCAGCAAGAAAAGCCTGCGGGCTGCTGTCACATACTCAGCCCTCAGCGTGAGTCCCTGAGCCACTGCCCAGAGCCAAGCCTCTAAGTGAAGCAGTCCATTCCCCTCGGGGCCAGGTTACTTCCCCACAAGTCCAGAGCCAGGCAGCTGTGGCTTCCAAACAGGAAGAGCTTGGGGCCCGGAAACCAACGGTAACCTTGGTGACACTGCCCTCACCTAGCACCGCCAGAAGGGGACTGGCCATCACCTTTGGCTCCCCTTCCAGCCCTTAAGGCTGGGCACATCAGATTGCTTTCCAACAGAATGGGGCAGGGAATGACTAGTGAAGCTCAGCCAGTCAGCCAGGGCGCCCTCTGCTGGTCATTCCACTCGGGTTCAAGACTGGTACCAAGATGTCCCTCAGCCCTGGGATTTTGCCTCTTAATCCTCTTCTATTCAATCTAGGACCTGCGCACGCGCACGCGCACACACACACACACGCACGCACGCACACACACACACACACACACAACTACATTTGCAAACCAAAGTCCAGGTGTCAGAGCAGAAGGATTGAAAATTTACCAGCAAAAAATACAAAAGGCTTTGCTTTTCTTTCCCATTGTAGACATTTTGAAAATACAAAAAAGATGAGTAAATAGAAAATGATCTGTCAATAAATGCCCCCAAAGATACTCCTATAAAGACTCCTCCCTGTATTTTACAGCCTGTCCCCTGCTGTGTGAGGGCCGTGGGCCAGGGTGCAGTCCGTCTCCCGTTAGCCACTGGCCTGTGAGGGCAGGGACACACTTAACTCGTCTCTGGGGGACACAGGCAGGCCCACCTGAGGCTGCTTTGCTGGGTTCAACCAGGGGCACACCGACAGTGTCCAGCTATGGAGGAACCAGGGTCAGGAGGCGGGTCAGAAGCAGAGCCCCAGTGGGCTTCTGGGTCCAGGACATAAACAAAAGGCCAGGTGGGCAGGTAGAGGTTAAGCAATAGGTCCCCCTCCCTCGGGGGGGGGATTTAACAGGCCCACTAAAGCTCTGCCCTCATTTTACTGAAGTGGACTTGGCCAGAATATCAGAACAAGACAGAGGTCCTGCAGGTCAGGCTTGTCTCAGCTCCAGGTCTCACCTGCTACGAGACCTTTGATGCTCTCGGTTGATGCTTCCCACCTGTAAATAGGGCTGATCATTCCATCCCTGCCTAATTCATAATCAGTCCACACAGGGGATGTTTAGGGGCCTTGGAAATTGGAGACCTTTGGGGGCGCTCAGGAGGCCCCACCTCTCCATAAAAGGCCCAAGGACACCCACTCTCAAAAATCCCAGGACTGGGCCAGAGGGTTAGCTCAGTGGTTCCAGTGCCTGCCTCGCAAGCGCAAGGTCCTGAGTTCGATCCCCGGTAACCACATATAATGCTGCGCGTGGAGACACGCCCACCAACAATCAACACCGCATACCACAATGCCGGACCTGGTGGCTCACGCCTGTAATCCCAGCACTTGGGAGGCAGAGACAGAAGGATTGCTGAGTTCGCGACGGCTTGCCTGGGCGCCATAGTGAGCTCAGGGCCAGCCTGAACTACAAAGCGAGACCATGTCTCAAAAAAAAAAAAAAAAAAAAAAACAACCCAGGACCTCCACGACCAAGTGGGCCCAGGCCAAGGACCCTGGACTCCCAGCACTGGTCAAGGCAGCTCCAGGTGTCATCCCACTCACGCCTGTGGACACAACTTGGCAGCTCTTCACAGGCCCAGCTGGCCGCTCCTGTGGGGCCTCCTCACACACTGGGGGGTCACACTGCCCCAGGCTCCCCAGGCTCCCCACCTCCTGGGAGGAAACACTCAACTGAAGTCAGAGACTAAGGCTGAGCCCCCGGTGCTGGCCCCGGTGTTCGCCCACAGCCACTGCTAGCCACTCATTCCTCCCTCTGCCCGGTATCACCCTGAGGCCACATCCTGCCCACAAGGACCCAGAACAGCTTTCAAAGGCTGCTTCCGAGGGATCCCATGATTCCATTGCTAGCTTTGGCTCCAAGACTGAGAACTGGTTCTTGAGAACAGCTCCAAGCCACCTTGCAAAAGGTGGTCCTTCCTGAGGGCCATTCCCGGCCGGCTGCCTTACCCAGCCTCTTCTGCGATGACTGCACGCCCCATGCCCAGCCTCGTCCCCTCCTGGACTTTCTTCCCCGTGCAACGTAAACATCCTGTGCGGGCCTCAGGGCGCCCAGCAACAAAGCACCCTCCTGCCATGATGAGCCAGACCCTCCCAGGGTTCTGAAGGCACCATGAAGAGACCCCAGGGCCCTGTCTCTCTCAGGCATCTGTCTTGTCACCCGGAAAGCAGGGCCCGTCTGGACGGTGCCGAGGGGCGGGGTGGTTCGAGGAGCCGGACCCGACGTGGCAGAGAGAGGCCGCAAAGCCAGGACGGGGTTCCGCGGTCCCAGCCAGGTCCCCGGGCCAAGTCGTTCCCCGCGGGGGAGCCCCACAGACACCCCCCCCCCGCGAATCAGGGGCGTCCTCCGCCCGTGCCGCCGCCGAGTGGGCGGGTAGGGCCGGGAGCCCGCGCCCCGCGCAATCCACCCTGCCCGGCCGGGAAGCCGGCGCCCCCTCCTGCCAGCCCCGCAGAGCGAGAACGCACCGCTTCAGCCTCCAGCGCCGGCGATCCGCAAGCACCGCGTCCTCGGTCCAGGGCCCCGCGCACGTGCCCGGGAGCGGGCGCGGCCCCGCCGGGAAGCGCTTTCTAGCAAAATCTCAGCTGCTTCTGCCGCAGCCCGCCCGCTCCTGGAAGGTGCCTCCGCCGCCAGCGGCTGCTCTCCCGCCAGGACCGGACGTCTGGGTTCCAACCACGTGTCCGACTCAGGCCTGGCCCCCTCGGGAGGTGGGAACCCCCGCCCACCGCCCATGCTGGCCCCAGGACAAGGCGTGCGTAAGAAAGTAGGTGTGTAACCTGGGAATGGCCCCTATAGCCCAGGGTGGGGCCCTGGAGTTGGCAGGGAAAAAATCCACTTTGTCGCTTGAGGCACCCAGTGTGAACCGGCAAGAAGGCTCTTCTGAGTCAGCTGGGAGGGGCTTCGGAGACCAGAGGAGGAGTGACTGAGCCCGGGGCACATTTAACTCGGACCCCCCCCCCCCCACCTGTCCAGAGCTCCCGGTACCCGGGAATGGAGTTCTTACTTTGCTGGGGCAGTCACAAACGGGGCCCATTTCTTCTGGCCAACCCCGAGGTCCTGGCCAGCTTGACAGGGTTAGAAAGGGGAGAAGCGGAGAAGCCGGAGAAGCCGAGCGAGCCACTCCCTTCCCTGCCTTCAGCTGTGGGCATGGTACCTCCCCGGTGATTATCCGGGTGGTTTAAGTTTAGGAGGTCATGACGCCCGAGGCCGCAGACCATTAGTTCCAATCTGGGGGGGGGGGGGGACCTGGAGTTAGAAGTGTTTGGCCGGTTAAATACAGAAAACCTGGTGGTGTTTCTGCTTGAGGAAGGTTCCCCTTCCTCCTCCTTTTTCCCTTTGCCCTTTTTTCCTGCCTCTCTCCCATGATCTTCGATAAATGTAGCTACTTACTCCCTGCGAGGAGATGTGTGCTTGGAAATTCTTTTCCTCACAGGGCACAAGAACCTGGACTATTTTGGGCCCATTCAGCTATAACAAGATGGCCTCAGGAAGGTCCTGGGAATCTGCAGCTTAACTTGAACGTGGGGGAAGGAGCAGGCTGCAGAAACCTTGGTGCCCTGGGGCCCCTCTGGTGGATCCTGAGACCAAGGACCTCAGCTTAGCCTGAAGGCAAAGGCCCTAATGTGTCACAGCCACTGCCCGGGTGGGCCTGCAGTCCGGCCTAGAGCCCACCCACTTTGAGACCCTGCTGAGGACTCCGAGGGTGGAAGCCTGGGAGGTGGAAAGCCCAGTTCCACTCCAGGTGGCTGCTGGGAAGTCCTGTCTGAGGCTTAGATCCGTCTACCACAAGCCCTCCCTGCTTTCCCCAGACTCCCAGGAACCTCCTCCCGGCCCCCATAGCCTCTGGGCAAAGTGGGAGCTGCTCCACTACCTGTCTGCCTCTGCCCTGGGAGCCCAGGTGAGGTGACAGCCTCAGGGACTCTTGGGGGGAGGCCTCCATGGCAAGGAAACGGGTTCCCTACTGTGGTCACATGGTGAGCTCTTGACCCTTCTCCATAGGACAGGGAGCACCGCTTGACTTCCCATTCTGTCGTCTTCCTCTTCACACAGGCCTGTGACAGCAGACAGGAAAACCGAGCTGGAGAAAGTGAGTTAAACATGCTGTTTGCGTCAGTACGTGTCACCAGCTGACAAGAGCCAGCATCATTCTGCCTCTGCTACGGACATCTCAGAGGCTGTCACCTCGTGGGACATTCAGTCCTCAGTCAGTGATCCTCAAATTGTGGCCAGAGGCAGAGTCACCCACATATCACCCGCCCCACTCGGAGCCCACCAGCCTGAGACAGTGACAGGAAAAAAAATACCTGAAATGTGAAATATGAAATATTGTATCTCCCAGCCTGTGTCTTTGCACAGCACACTGAGCTCTTGTTCTCTAAAAATCCATAAAATCTAGGAACGAAGGAAGTTGAGTGGGAAGATTCTTATTGATAAGATAGCTCCTGTGGGGTATGAGGGTTCCTGAGTGGGTAGTGGGGACCCCACTTTACAGAGGGATTTTATAGGGGGAAGCCGCTGTGGGTACAACATGGGCCACAGCCACCATCATCCAGGGCAAGTACAGTCACTTAGGGAACAGTGGTCCAGTTGGGAAACAAGTCATGTAACAAGTGTGGATGGAAAGAACAGAGAATTTCCCAGGAAGTGGTGGGTCCAGAGGTCTCTGGTCACCCAGCAGGGCGATGATGTCTATCTAGACATCATTAGGCCTCGTGTTTGTTCTTGAAGGAATTATGTAGATCTGATCATCTTGTCTCCATTTTTTAAATTGAATTCTTTATTGGTACAATTTATATACATCTCAAAATCACGTATAACATTGGGGAATTTGTACCAGTATATGACAAAAGTTAATTCTCATTTTTACCCATATCCCTACCCACCCACACCTCCGCACCCCCTTTATACATGCTCTTTTATTTTCTTTCTGTATCATATTTATTCCTTCCCCTCATTACATTCCCACACGAAATTTCCCACTCTATAAAAGCTGTCATACTGTCTAGAGCTCATTTGCATCTACAGGTGTTCATGTCAAAGATCCAGAATTTGCCTATCTGTGATCTATTGATTTCGCTTATAAAAAATATGGAATGCTTCACGAATTTGCGTGTCATCCTTGCGCAGGGGCCATGCTAATCTTCTCTGTATCGTTCCAATTTTAGTATATGTGCTGCCGAAGCGAGCACTCTTGTCTCCATTTTAAGGCCTGGTTTCCAACGGATATGTCTCTGATCACAGCTGTGGGGTGTTTTGCCTCTGTCGGGACCCTCTTAAGGACCTAGCCCTGTCTGCCTATAATATTTCTACCTAACTAAGCTGTCTATAATACTAGTCCCCCAGGGGGAGGGACGGGAATACGCACTGTGTAGCAGCCTCTCTGTGGAAGACCAGATGGGAAAAATGAGTCCTAATTGGCCTCCTCATGGAGCACGGAGAAGGCAGGGCAGGCCAGCGTGCTCACACACTGCAGAGAAGTAAGAACACCTGAGCTGAAGTTGTTTACCCGGAGAAGAACCAGGGAGGGTGGAGAGAGGGGAATCCTGTGGACTCAAATTGCTGGTGCCCGTGTCTGGGTGAGTAAAGCCAAGGTGTGCCAGTCACGCCATGGGGCTCTACGTCGAAAGGAGACGTGAGCCCCTTGGGACCACCCCCTTCCAGATTGTAAACTCTTTCTGTGTCTGTTTTTCATCCTCAGAACCCCTTGGTCAGGTTTGAGCGTTGGTTCCTGAACCCCTCAAGAGTTAAGGATGGCGCCCCAGGTTGGAGGGGAGAGAACGGCTCTCTCAGTTCATGGTGTTAAATTACTGTTTGAGGGAAAACTGTTAGATGCCGAATCATGCCCAGACTTCATTTTTTTACTTTTTATTTTTATTAGTACATGTTTGCAGTACGTGGTTACATTTGTTATGGAGAACGTGTACAAATCTTAGTTCTTTTCACTTCCTTTTCTCTTCTTCCCCCTTCATATCTTGGTCCCCTTTCCTTTTGCAAAACATCTTAGCTAGTTCCTATAAGGTTTTAAAATTTTTTTATGGGAGACATGAGATATGATATATGTCTTTAGTACAGGATTACATTCTTTGTGGGAGTTGGTACATGGACATAACACATTTTAAATCTTTTTTTCAACCCCCTCTTCCCCCTTCCAATTTTTTTTTTTTTGAGACAGGGTCTTGCTTTGTAGTTCAGGCTGGCCCTCAGCTCACTATGTAGCCCAGGCAAGCCTGGAATTCAGCAATCCTCCTGCCTCTGCCTCCCAAGTGCTGGGATTACAGGTGTGAGCCACCACGCCTGGCACTGTGGTATGTGGTACTGATTGCTGGTGGGTGTGAGTCTCCATGCCCAGCACTGTATGTGGTTACCAGAGAACGAACTCAGTACCTTGCGCTTGCGAGGCAGGTGCCAGAACCACTGAGCTAAATCTCTGGCCCTTCCCTCCATTTCTTGATCTCCTTTCCATTTGAAAAAGGACCATCTCCCTATTATCTATTATCTATCTTTTATTTATATTTGAGGTTTCTTGTAGAAAAGAAGCCACGCAATATTTACACTAATGCATCTGATTTATTTCACGTAACATTACGGTCTCAAGGTGCATTCATTTTTCCTAAATTACTCAAGTTTATCCTTCTTTATGGTAGAGGAGTACTCCATTGTGGGTAAATACCACGTTTTTATCCACTCATCCACTGATGGGCACAAAGGCTGCTTTCAAGATCTAGCTATTATGAATTGTGCTGATATAAACCTGGCTATGCATGTATCACTGTGATATGTCTTTAACTCCTTGGGGAAAGATACAAAGAAGGGGAAGAGCTGCCTCAAATGGAATGTCTAGTTTTATGAGGAATCTGTATGCTAATTTCCATAGTGGTTCTACTAGTTTACATTCTCACCCATCCCTAGAAGGGTTCTGCCCTCCCCCCACCAACTCTCCAACATTTGTTATCTGATTTCTTGATGATAACCATTCTTTCCAGAGTAAGATGGAATCTCAGTGTTGTTTCAATTTCATTCCTCTAATAGCCTGCGATGTGGACTATTTCATGTATTTATTGTCTACGTGTACTTCTTCTGAGAAGGATTTATTTACTTGTTAGCCATTTTTGATTGGGTCTTTTTTGGGGGGGCATCTCATTTTTGTTTTGTATATATTCTAGATATTAGTCCCCTAAGGAACTTTGTCGGTTGTCTTTGTAGGCTGTCTCTTCAGTTTATTGGTTGCTATTTCTGCTGTGCAGCAGCTTTTTAATTTGATATCATCCCATTTGTTGATTCTTGTTACTATTTCCTAGGCAACCAGGGTTCTCTTCAGAAAGTCCTTGCCTCTGCCTGACTTCAAGAGTTTTACCTATTTTATCTTCCAGCTGATTGTTTCTGTTTTAACATTGAGATCTTTGACCTATTTTTATTTTAACTGAATACCTAGTGAGACATGTGGATCTAGATCCAATCTTCTGCATGGGGACAGTTTTCCCAGCACTGTTTGTTGAAGTGGCTGTCTTTCCTCCAGTGTGTTTTCCAGCTCTTTGTCAAAGATCAAGTAGTTGAATTGCTCGGGGCTGTTTCTCATCCTCTGTTGTGTTCCATTGGTCCATATGTCTGTTTTTGTGCCAGTCCCATGCTGTTTTTTCCTTTTATCGCTGTAGCTTTATAACATAACTTCACATCTGAGATTTGCTTTTGTTACCCAGGTTTACTTTGGCTATTCTGCTATTCTTTTTTAGCTCCATGTGAATTCTAGGATTGTTTTCTCCAATTTGGCGAACAACACTGTTGCTATTTTGTTTGAGATTGTGTTAAATCTGTATATTGGTTTTGGAAGTATGGACATCTCTCTCCCTCCCTCCCTCTCTCGCCCCCTTCTCTGTCTCTCTCTCATTTTTTTCCTCTTCTCCAGCATGGCCATTCTGACCGTTTTGGTTTTGCCTGTCCAGGAACAGGGGATATTGTTCCATTTTCTGATATTCTCTTTGACTTCCTTTCTCAGAGTACTGTAGTTTTCATAGTAGAAGTCTTTCACTTCCTTGGTTAATTTGTAAGTGTTTAACTTTTTTTGGATGCTATTGTAAATTATAGCATTTGCCTAATTTCTCAGTGAGTTCATTATTTATGTACAGGTATGCTATTGATTTTTGTGGGCTGGTTTTATATCCTGCTACATTGCTGAATTTGGCTACTATCAGAGTCCTCTCGTGGAATTTTTCAGTCTTCTATGTAGAGGATCATGTCATCTGCAAATATTGATAATGTGTCCCTTCCTTTCCTATTCTTATCCCTTTTTTTTTCTTACCTAAATTGCTCTTGCTGTTTCTAGTACTATAATGAACAGGAGTTGTGTTGCTGGACATCCTTTCCTTGTTTCTGATTTTAGAGGAAAAGCTTTCAGTTTTTCCCCATTTAATATGATGTTGCCAGTAGGTTTATCATAAACAGCTTTTATCAGATTGAGATAGGTCCTGTTACAGCTATTTGCTTCAGTTGTAATTTCATGAATCCATGTTGGATTTTGTCAAAGGCTTTTTCTGTATCTATTGAAATGATTATGATTTTTGTCCTTGCTTCTGATTATGTGACTTATTATATTTATTGATTTGTATATATTGAACTACCCTCACATCCCTGGGATGAACCCTAACTGGTTGTGGTGTGATCTTTTTGATGATTTATTACATTTTATTCTCCAGTATCTTGTTGATACACTGGAGAGACTGGCTTTCAGCTCTTTTTGTTTAGCTCCTTATCTGATTTTGGAATTTGGATGGTTAACGCTAGCTTCCAGGAATGACTTTGGGAGGACTCCTTTCCTTTCACTTTCATTGAAGAACATGTCTTGGAGCTTCCCTAAAGTTCTTTTAGAGTTCAACAATGAATCCATCTGGTCCTGGGTTTTCTTAGTTGGTAGTTTTATTTTTTAATTACTGGTTTAATTTTCTTGCCTGTTATTGGCTAATCTGGAGTCTTTATATCTTCTTCAGTTTGGTAATTCATATGTATCTAGAAGTCCATCCATTTCCTCTGACTGCTCCAATTTATTAGTGTCCAGGCTTGTGAAGTAGTTGCTGATCATCTTCTAGAGTTCAGGGGTGGCCACTGTGATGGTCTTTTTTCATTTGTTTTTGCAGACCAAGATTCAAACTCAGGACCTTGCACCTGCTAGGCAGGTGTGATGCCACTGAGCTACATCCCTTTTTCATTTATATTTGCACTGATTTGGGACTTTTCTTTCCTTTTTTAAGATTGACTAAGAGTTTGTCTGTGTTGTTTATTCTTTTTTTTTTTTTTTTTTGAGACAGGGTCTCACTTTGTAGTTCAGGCTGGCCCTGAGCTCACTATGGAGCCCAGGCAAGCCTCAAACTCAGCAATCCTCCTGCCTCTGCCTCCCGAGTGCTGGGATTACAGGCGAGAGCCACCATGCCCGGCTGTGTTGTTTATTCTTTTGAAGAACCAGCTCTTCAATTCTTTATATTGTTTTTTTAGGATTAATTTCATTGATTTGTGACTTGATCATTATAACTGTATTCCTTGTACCACCTTTGTGCTTGGACTGTTCTTTTTTTTGTTGGTTTTTGTTTTTGGGGTCTTTTTTAGGATCTTAAGTTGCATCATTAGGTTATGGGGGGGGCTTGCTGTTTTTGTGAGATGGGTCATGCCATACTTTATTTAAAAGTATATTTTTGTGTTTGAAAACAAGCCTGAGAAAATCTTCCCCTAAGCTTGGAGTGGAGGGTTGCTCTCGGTGGAGTTTATCCACACCACAGCCAGAGCTAAATGTCTCTGCCCAGGTAAGAGGTTCTTCAGACATCCAGGCTAGCTATTTGGGATTTGAATTATCTGCTATTAACAAAACAAAACAAAACAAAACTGAAGAACAAATTTGTTTGATGATAGCCTATACCATGGGAGACCAAGAACACTTGATGTTTTTTGCCCACGTCAGTTTCTGAACTAGGCAGCAGACTGGAAGCCTTGTCTCACTTGTCCAGGGAGATTTTGAAACCTGAGCCAGTCACTGCCACAGAAGCTAAAAGCATCACTTATCCCAGCCAATTCCAGCATTTCCTTGATCAGTCAAAGAGGCCACAGTTGAGCAGGACCACAGAGAGGCACCCAACTTAGGAAAGACACTCCTTTCCAGTCTCTTCACACATGACCACATGGTCACCTTCTCACCTGCTGGTCCCAGCTGCAAACCCCAAAGAGGAAGCAGCTTCCTACCCCTTTGTCCGTGCTCAGTAGATGACAGGTACCCTTTGAACACTCACTATGTATGACTCAGAGCTTTTAATTGGATGGGGTTATCTACCTTAAAGTAGAAAATGAAACAATCCACAGGTGAGAATTGACAGTTTCCTCCCATCTTCTCCCTTGTGCAAATTCAGACAGCTGGTTCTAAAGGTTTGAAAATACTCCTTCTACACCCTTCTCTCTTGACAGATAGTTGAAACATTATGTTGTGAAACATCCAGGAAATAATAGCATCTGGAACCATGATCTACAAATTGCTGGCTCCTCAAACTCAATGAAATGGCAATAAGGATTTTTCAAGGCCCACAGAATGGAAATGATGACAGTAACAGCCATTGGTGGGAGCCATGTGGGCCTGTATTCCGGATTCAGCAACATGAGAAACTGAGTCCTCTGGTGGCAGCTGGGAAAAGAAGAAGCAATCCCAGCCACACTGGGCGACTTTGGAGACTCAGGGCCTGGCATCCTAGGCTCAGAAAGTGTGAATGATAGGCTGAAAATTTAAGCAGTTAGGGCCACCCATCTGCCATACCTACATGACCACGTGGACTCAGAGCACAGCCCAACTCTTGAGTAGGTGCAGCTTGGAATCACCAGAAAACTTCTAACCCAAAACAAGAGAAAAAAGTCAATGGAGACTATGCAGGCCAACGAAAACCAGATCGAACACTGTCAACATCCTCAGAGGCTCCAAAATTATAACCCTAAAACAAAATAGAATGCTAGTTTTTAACAAGTAAAATCTAAAAATGTTACTTGAGCAGAAAAAAAATGACAGAAATTAAAAAAAAAGAAAGAAAAAACTCTCAGGAGGGTTGAAAAATAAAAATTGAAAAAAAAAAAGAGAATGGGCAAGAAAAGATAAGACAGTCAATTTCTATCCAGGAGACTCAATATCTGAATAACTGGCATTCCTAAGAATACAGAGGGGTGTGTAAATAAGAATCCAAGATTTCCCAGTCAGTGAAAGATGTGTCACCAGACTGCACCCAAAACACCAAGTGCTCAGTGTAACAGATGAGGACACACCCACTGGATTTTCCTAATAATGATACTTGGGAACATTGAGAACAAAGAAAAGATCTTAAATGTTTAAGAGGGGGATGGATAAAAGGAAGGTAGCACTAGAGTTCCTCCAGACACTAAGTGATGGAGCAATACTTTCAGATTCCACAGGAAAATTTTTTTCTGCCTTGAATTCGATATCCAGCCAAACTATCCACTGAACACAAATGGGAACAGTTACAGCCTGTGCTTTTCCAGCAAACTACTGTGGGTTGTGCACTGACGAAGGAGGGCGTCTATCAAGGCAGAGCAGAACTTGGCACAGGAAGAGAAGGTGCTCTGTGGGTGATGGAGGATGATGCCTGGCACCCGTGACAGGCAGAAGCTCCGGGAGAGGCGGCTCTGAGCCTCAGTAGGGACCCTGAACGCGGGGAGAGTTTGGGCCTGTTGTGGTGTAGAGCAGGAGCGAGCGCTCACACCCTCGTGCTCTCAGAGGCCACTGAGTCATGAGGACACTAATGGAGTGTGCTGCGGGGAGGGGGGCTCGGTCGGAGGACATGGGTCCCCGGGGTGACCTGCCCGGGCACGTCTCCCTGCCAGCTCCTCCCTTCTCTGCTCCCTGGTTCTGATGCTGTGCCCAGCTTCCCTCCTCTGGCCCTTTCACTGTGCCCTTCCTGGAGCTGCTGACTATGGACTGAAACCTCTAAAATACCTTAAGCCCAAATGAGTCTCTGTCCTCTAAGTGGTGGGTGTCAGGTGCAGTGTCTCAGAGATGAGAAACTAAGATAAAGGTGAATCAGTAAACAACATGCAACACTGAGAAGAACAACATCCAAAGGCGGAGCTGTAGCTCAGTGGTGCTGGGTCCACCTGGCAGGAGCAAGGTCCTGAGTTGGAGCCCTGGGACCATCAGAAAAAAAAAAAGTCTAGGAAAAAAACTTCAGAAAAAGAACCGGGGCGGGCACAGCTCAGCGAAGAGCTCGCGATGAGCATAAGCAAGGCCCAAGTTCAGTCCTCAGCGCGGCCCTTCCTCAAAAACAGGGCGGGAGAGCAGCCGTAATTTTTATCACGCAGTTCAGTCAGGAACAGCCCTTAGTCATAATGCACTCAGTATGCTACTAAATGTAATCCGGCCGGGAAGCTGGGGCACAGGAATTTGGGGGAGGGGGAAGGGTGGAATTTCAAGAACTAAAGCCAAGGAGTGGCAGGAAGGTGTACTATTCAGAGACACGGAGGTAATACCTCCGCTCCCTAAACCCACCAAACGTGGGAAGTGGCTACCTGAGGAAGAGCGGCGCGCGCTTTGCCCTGTGACCAAACTGAAGCCCCGCCCTGAGCCACCTGCCTTTCACTGTCTTGCCAGGGCCCAGCCCAACTCCCCCAAATCCTCCAGCTCAGCCCCCCCGTGCCCCACCCCCCGCCACACCTACATCCCGACAGGCCGGTCCTGGCCATCTCCTGCCTTGCCGTAGAGACGTCTGGAGCACCCGAGGCTGGAATGTCCAAGAACGAGGATGTGTGGCGCAATCCACCTGAGGACTGTTTTCAGGAGTGTTCATGCAAAGCCGCCTTCCTGAAGCTGCCCGCCGAGGGATAGAAGCGCAGTGGTTTGGAACCTAAGTTGAGCAATAACTTCTGAAAATTGATACACCACTTAATAGGCCACGCTGTGCTTTTTAAAAGTCTCCTTTGATTCTGACGCTGGGATTAAATGTTAAGCCTCTTTTTGTCTTCACTGACATCTGTGCTTTGGATACACGACAGAATTGCAAGCCCGTATTTTCAAGTAGGAGCTACTTACTTGTTTTAAAAAATTAAAAATCGTTGACTTAATTTTTTTGTCTCCAAAACACATATGCACATACATGCACGTGCGCGCACACATACACACCTACTTTTCAAATGGATTCTTTCATATTGCTAGTTTGGGTTTGAAACAGTTTTCTTAGCAACCAAGCGATTTCAGGCACGTTACTAAAAAGGCGAAATGTTCCTAAAATCAAAGAAGGGATATTTTTAAGTTAAGCTGGTAAATCTAGAACATCTCCTAAGAGACTTCAAGCCACAACCACATAATGAAAGCCCAAGAATGTAATTTCAAGGCAAATACTCCCGTGCTCGTAGGGCTTAGAGGCAGAGCAGCGTGGAATGTGCCACTGCTCCTCTTTGTCCTTTCTCCGGCAAGACCAGGGCAGCTTCCTCTACCCTAAGCACTGCTGTGGCACTGTGCTCTCTGCAGTAGCCACCGGAGTGTCCCTCCTCCTCCTCCCTTAGAGCTGGGGACCGGAACTAGGGCCTCACACAGGCTCGCCAAGCACTTTTCCAAGGAGCTATGCCCCCATATCTTTTTATTGTTACTGTTTATTGTTTTATTATGAAACTGAACTTGCAATCCACGTTGGCTTTAGTACCTGGTATTACAAGTGTGTGCTACTGAACTCGGCCAGAAAACCAAGTTTTAATTCTCATTGTTACACATTATTGGAGGTTAGTAAGATTAAAAGACTG
>PVIC010002600.1:58092-75915 GCA_004025085.1 Thryonomys swinderianus
AAGCACAAGCCAGCAGAACAAAAGCAAACAACTGTGCATGTCTGGGCATGCAGAAAATCTCCTGATCTTATGATGCAAGTTGCTGATCACTGCTACATGCCCCACTTACACTCAAGAACATGCGAAGTTACACCTACATACATGGGACACAGAAACAATCTAGAATACATCACACATTACTAAAGCAAACAGCTCTGTGGAGCTCAGTGGAATTAGAAAGTTAAAAGCAACTACATCCATTCAAGTATTGTGAAATTAAGTAAATTTAAGTAGATGCCCCTCCCCCTCCAAGGCAAGGTCTCACTATGTAACCCAGGCTGGCCTCAAATTCACAGCAATCCTTCCGGCTTCGCTTCCTGAACGCTGGGCTGACAGGTGTGCAGGACCATGCCTGCTTCTAGACATACGTATCATTTACTGTTCAAGGGACTTTTGAGAAGCTATGGAGAAGTTACACTTTTTTTTCTGAGACAGGGTCTCGCTTTGTAGTTTAGGCTGGCTCTGAGCTCACTATGTAGCCCAGCCAAGCCTTGAACTCAGCAATCCTCCTGCCTCTGCCTCCCGAGTGCTGGGATTACAGGCTTGAGCCACTAAGCCCGGCATTATGTGGTAGATTGTGGGTGGGGATGAGCCACCACACCCAGTATTGTTGTATGAGGTTACCAGGGATCGAACCAGGTCCTTGCGCTTGCTAGGCAGGCGCCAGAACCACTAAGGTCTTATCAACCAGCTGTCAATATTACCACTGAGTAACTTCACTTGGGATTGGTCTGTGACTATTTTGAAGCTAACTACCTAGTGTTTTGTTTCCTTCACCATAGAAGTGGTGGCCCCTGGCAGGTGCCAACGATGCCAGCCAAAGAAAGAACCAACGCTTCCCTTCACAGATTCTGAGAACATGGTTTTACTGTTTTTTTTTTTTTTGAGACAGGGTCTCGCTTTGTAGTTCAGGCTGGCTCTGAGCTCACTATGTAGCCCAGGCAAGCCTGGAACTCAGCAATCCTCCTGCCTCTGCCTCCTGAGTGTTGGGATTACAGGCGTGAGCCACCACGCCTGGCACTGTGGTATGTGGTATTGATTGCTGGTGGGCGTGAGTCTCCACGCCCAGCACTGTATGTGGTTACCGGGGATCGAACCCAGGACCTTGGGCTTGCGAGGCAGGTGCCGGTACCACTGAGCTAACCCTCCGGCCCCTCTGTTGTACTTTATTAATCCCGGTTCTCTCGTTTTCCATTATTCAATCAGAACAGGGTGTGCTGTGGAACTTGTTGCTCTACCCAGCCTACAGTAGTCTATTTCTCACTACAGCAAGCACAACCTCTCAGATTAAAGAGGATAAAACCGAGAAGATATTTATGATCACCAAATCCTACAGCATTGGCTCTGGTCTTCCTGTGGCCGTGGGGAGCAAAAACCTGTGTGAAGATCTAGGGGCAGCGGAAGACAAGCAGCGTCCTGGAGCACATGCCACCCATCACTGCTGGCATTAAGGAAGGTAAGACCAGCTTTGTCCAAGAAAACCTTCACTCTAACCAAAGTCGCATTTAACCAAAAAAGCCCCTTCAGATTTTACTTAAGGGCTCATACCAGAGGTTTCAGTAATAAATAAAAAGCACAAAGCCTTTATTGAATTACAAACAATAAACCCAACGGTAAGGGACAGGGCTTGCAATTTATAAAATTTTATAAAATGCAATTTATAAAATTTTCAAGGCAAACAACTGACATCTTTGAAGACACTCGTTAGCTTAAAAAAAGAAAAAAAAAAGGAAGCTTCCAGGTATGTAGTTCATAGTTTTCATAACTGGTGCCCAGTGATAGAACCTCAGGGAATGTTGAGATTTCATAAAACACTTGTATCAAATCACTTTTTCTGGTAAATTCCTTAGGGCCACTGCAGCGGTAATTACTCAAGACTGGAAAGCCTTCGAGATGATTCAGACCTCCAGCACCTCACAGGAGTCCGCATTTTGTAACACAGAAGGCAATGCTGATCAAGGGAGGAAATAAATAAAAAGGTTATTAGGAACAAACATTGGCTCCATCAGGCTTTCTAAACACATGTATCTGTATCTTAAGTATAAACCACTTAAAAATGTTTAATCCACTAGCCCTTTGTATTTGATGTCCAGCGACTATGGCTCCTACTTCACTTTTCACTGTGGAAATGTATTTAAACATAGTTTTTAATAGGAAAATGTGAAGATCTGTGGGATTGGAGGACCTTCAAAGACTTAAAAAACTCCTCTAAATTTCAGTAGGTAAAAATTAGGGAGAGGTGATCTTAAAATTTGGAAACTGAGTTTAGCAACAAAACTCTAGTATGATAAATTACAACCACATAAAAAAGGTAATCATGAAACAGCTATGCATAGCACAGGAGCCAAACGGAGAGGTGAGCTTAAACTTGAAGAACGTGGCCCACAGCTCATCAGCTCAGCACGAGGCAGGGGTAAGCAGGTGGGTACTGTGCCCGCCTCCACCCTCCAAAGCTCACCACGCAGGCAGTGAGTGACCAGTAGTGCGCTCAATGGTCTGTCGGGTGGTGCTAATGTATTTTATTCTCACACCATCTTTAAGATAAGACAGGGCTGCCAGGCGTGGTGGCTCACGCCTGTCATCCCAGCACTCGGGAGGCAGAGACAGGAGGAGTGCTGAGTTCGAAGCTTGCCTAGGCTACATAGTGAGCTCAGCGCCAGCCTGAACTACAAAGCGAGACCCTGTCTCAAAAAAATAAAAAATAAAAAATAAAAAAAGACAGTGCTATTATTAGGTGGTTGACGCTGGTGCAGGGAAAGGCAGCCAAGGTGCAAAAATGACAAGGATTTAAGCTAAATGTGAAAATAAAAAGATAGACAAAAATCAATAAAAACTTCAGTGAGACATACAAGCAAAACAGGGACTGGATTTCCGTATTATCCTATGTTCTTACTGCCCCGGTAACATGAGCCAGGAGACCTCAAACTTCTCACTCTGCACTCGGACACTGATCTCCTCTCTGCTTCTACCTTTCTCGAGCGCTGTCCCACCCAGTCGGGAAGACTGTGCATTACGTTAAACTCATTAACACAAGCAGAAAATCTCACGGCCAAATACATATTTAGAAGCAGAAACTGTAGCAGCAGCAAAACAAACAAAAACGCAAAAAAAATTTAAAACAAATATTATAGAATTTATTATAAAGGCTGTCCTTATGTTTCATTTCAGAAATGAAACAGATCAGACTTTATAAGCAATTTTTCTGGTTAGTAACTCGGTCTGCAGTCATTTTATACATATACTTAGCTCATTGTCTTTGACCAAAAAATTGCTTAACATTTGAGGTCAGGACGCTCGTGAGAAGATTCTCAAGGGTTCGAGCCAGGTGAATACCCGACAGTAAAATGTGGCTTGTTGCTGGGCGTGGTGGCCCAGGCCTGAGATCCAGGCACTCTGGGAGGCCAAGGCAGGAGGACCCCAAATTCGGGCCCAGTGTGGGCAACTCAGAGTAAGAGCCTGTCCCAGAAAATAAAGGACTAGGAATATAGCTCAGTGCAAAGGCCTGAAGTTCCATCACCACAGCACAACGAAAAACTAACTAACTAACTAACTGACTGACTAACTAACCAACCTAACTAAATCTGGCTTGTTTCGGAGCTATGTGAAGCATCAGGCAGCATGTGAAGACGTAGTTTTTAACACTGCACCCATAAATCTTTCAGTGAAACAGCAGGCAGCGCAAGCCTTGAGGCTTACAAGAAGCAAGATAAATGCAGTGATTCCAAGGCATGGCTTATGTGACTTTTTCCCAGTTTATTGTTACATCATTCTCTAAATAGGTCACTAAATTGTCGTTTAAGAAAATTACTACAAAGGGTAACTATTAAATGTAATTTCTATCCAATTAAGTTTAATAGAGCCATTTACAGAATATTTTGCTCACAAAATACATTGTATGGGTGTCCTTTTCCATAACCGAAACTGTTTAATAGAGCTAGGACAGCAAGAATAGATGGGTAAGAATAAATTCGTGATCATTAATTTTAACACTTCAACATCACAACAAAATTGGGAATGCCTTCTTTAATATTTTGAAAAGTTAATTCTAAAGCAACCAATTTCCTAGACACTAAGAGACTGACAGAGCCAGATGTGGCAGCACAGGCCTGTAATCCCAGCATGCTGGGAGGCTGAGGCAGGAGGCTCTCAAGTTCAAGCCCAGTCAGGGAAACCTATCAAGATTCACTCTCAAAAAATAAATTAATTTTAAAAGGGCTGGAAATATAGCTCAGTTCATGTGAAGGCCTTGGGTTCAGTCCCCAGTACTAGAAACCCACAATGACAAACACAATACAACAGAATGCCCTAACGTGTCAGAATTAAAGGAATCGACGTTTCAAACTATAATAAATATAAAATTGAGATGGTTCATAGACAATAAAAATCCCAGCAAAACCCATCAGTAATAACCGCTAGTGGTGACTTTCAGAGACTTCTACAGAGAAACCTGAGGATTGCATATCCTAGTCACAGGAGAAGCCTAAGCAGCATCCAGAGGTCACAGCCACAGGGTCCTACCCATGCCAGTATCACACTCTCCTCTCCCCCTCCCGTCCCTCTGGAAACCCCAAACACTAGTCCAGGGCAGAGGGAAACCCAGCTCACGCTCACTGTTACACAGGGGAGGGACTGAGAAGACACCCGGAGACCTAAGATCCCAGAGGGGTCTTTTGCAAATGGGAAGGACACCAAGAGATGGAAGGAGGAGCAGTGAGGTGGGGGAAAGAGACTCCAAAGAGTTAAGATGCGTTATATACGTGTACCAACTTCCCAAATGAATGTAATCATTATGTACTGCACACATGTACTAATAAAAATAAAAATTTGGAATCATTAAGTTTAAAAAAAGATCTTCCTATGGTCCACGTTTTGTTCTGTGAAGATGTTTTCCAGGAATATCTGGGGCTGAATCAAAGAACCTAAATATTGAGAGGCTCAAATGCGAGTAAAACTAAAATACACTCAAAACAGGACACGAGCGTAGGGCAATTACACAGAAGAACCACAGATCCTACAGTTTAGAGTGAGCCTTGAAATTCAAGCATAACATCACCAACAAAAGAAAGACACTAAAGACCAGGAACTTTCGTGGACTCATTTAACTGGAGGAGAAAACACGCCTTTACCTTTAGCATCAAAAACGTGACCATTCAAGTACTGTGCTGACACCTCTCTGGCCCACCAGCACTCCTGCAAACGAGTGTTTACATGTTTGAGACGGGGCACGTACACGGGATCGCTGGGAAAGGCACTACAGCAAAGCAGACTTTGAGAAATTCCCTCCTACAAGTATTCCAAAAGGAAGGTTATGACACATGGATATGGATGAGCTGTAATATTTACATGACACATCTCCCAGTCACAAAAGCTTCATAGAAGGTATTAAAACTCAAAAAAGAAATAAGGAGTCAAATAACAGAGATGAAATGTACAAAACAAATGAACAGGCAAACTAAAAGTTCTTGAAAGTATTTTACTTCAGATTGAAAAATGAACAGTTTCCACACTGTTCATTGCAAGATACACAGTATTCACGAATACAATGCTGGTCGTTTGAGGACATACTGTATATACACCTCAATTTCTCCTTCATGCTTTTTCTTTTAGAAAGATACTGTTTACCAAAAAGAAACTTCAGCAGTACAGGAAAAACTATTTTCCCAATAAATTTACGAAAACCTAAGATTCCCAATGGAATCAAGATTATCTTCCCGCTACCACCACCTTAATATAATCACATGCTTATTGGAACACTAATATTCGCACCCTAAGAGTACATTTACTTTCAACAATGAGGGTGATTCTTAAAAAAAAACAAAAAACAAAACTTCAGAGTGGTAAATGTAACATGGAT
This sequence comes from Thryonomys swinderianus, assembly GCA_004025085.1. Classification (NCBI taxonomy): domain Eukaryota; kingdom Metazoa; phylum Chordata; class Mammalia; order Rodentia; family Thryonomyidae; genus Thryonomys; species Thryonomys swinderianus. The sequence goes on from PVIC010002600.1 coordinate 63,986, forward strand.
CTCTGCAAGTATTAAGTGTCTGAAATAGGCAGCTAATACTGGATTTAATATTATTTTATAAATAATTGTTCCCTTAGCAGTAAACATAAGTCTACACATTCACAATAGTCCTACAAAATAAATACTGTGATTATGCACAATATGTTATGACAAACTAGTTTCAAAAAACAAAAGCTCAACATTTTGATAAAAATTCTGATCAGAATAAAATGTGACTCAAATTTAAAACATCATCAAAATAACATCACATTTAAAATCATTCACGGTTTACACAAGTATGATGAGTTTCCAGTTTTGGAACATATTTTTCCATGGTGAATTAAAATACGAACATATTGGAAATTGTTAATTTCAGTGATGACATCAGTTTTGGTCTTACTTTAACATTATTTTCTTTTATAAAAAGTGGCACTATGTGTCCATTAGTGGTCTGATTGGTCTTTGATATTTCATAACTGTTTATAAAAGAAATCCCTAAAAGCCAATGGTATTTTATATGTATATATATAAAAGAATCTCATCTCAGAAATGGCTGTATTTAACAGTCACATACATTGATGTGAAACATAAGAGCTTTCACCTTGGAAGAAAGCATTTTCAGAAATGTCACTTACATTCACTCTATTATATTAAATATTCCCAACTGAGTTTCAAACTCAACAGGTGATGAATAACAGAATTTTACATCTCATTTGCACTCAAAGCTGACCACAACCAAAATTTACAGTATGATTAAAACAACCCAATGTTTAAAAAAGTTTTAATTAAAGATAACAATTCCATGAAAGGAGAGGATAAAGACTGGGATGACTAGAAGTATTTGGTCTTAATAAGGCAATACAAAATAGATCCATTATCAAAGACCATTTAATTTTTAAAGATCGACAATACCAAAAGCATAAAGTGGAGTATAAGAAAATATTTTTTATAAGTATGATTTAATTAAAGCTGTTTACAGTTATTCTCTCCCACAGTAGTTAAGCATGAATTTAAAAGAATAAGAGATGAGAAACACAAGCACACTCAGCACACAGGGTCAGAGGAGGCAGCATGCAAAGTCTGTGGAGCTTGAGGCTTCAGCGCACCAGGAACGAGAGCAGACGAGGGCGGCCTTGGGTTTCCTACCGGGGGACGGAGGTAAAAAGGGAGAGAATGGGGAAAAGACTGCAAAGGAAACAAATACGGAGTCATGTAATTGCCTGTTGCCCAAAACGACAGCACGATAGAAAACAGGAGCAAGTTAGTTCTCAGAGATGACTAGAGATTTTTCAGTGTTTTCACAAAAGTACATAGGACAGTTTTCTTTTTTCTTTTTTTTTTTTATAAAATAAAATAAATGTCATTTGCCACCATAAACCTTCTCTTTAGAGGAAAAAATTTTGAAGCAGGTAACAAGGGTTCTATTAAGTCATTTCAATGCTGCGGAAACAAAATGAGTAATAGAACTAATCACTTCCCTATATATGGATGTCAAGATGACAAGTCAGATTATTCTTCAAACTAATCCTGAGAAGAAATCTGTTTACAATTCAAACAGTAATGTTATGTAAAAAGTATTAACAAATCCACTATTACAAATATCAATTTCCTATATGGTCTTCTATATATACACACAATAAAATGGTAAATATATGCAAAAATATTAAAAAAAAACATGCACAGATCACTTTCCCCTTTGGAATCTGGACTTCCTATAAGATACTTCTGTCTGCCTTTCCCACCCCATCCTCTGAAATTGGTTTTTATTTCTATCACCCTACCCACACTGAATACTATTCCCTATAACTCTGCATAAAGCCAATGAGAAATATATGTATTTTACATTCAAGCTTTAAATCTTAAAATGACCCTGTTGTAGCATACGACTTATCAAATAAGCAGCTTTTTCCCCCTGTTCTGCTTGTTTTCTGTTTTTGCAGTTGTCAGTCTCCATGATCCATTCCGTGGCGAGCTGGGAAAAAACGCAGTTGCTAAATCAACGTCTCAACAGTGTGAGGCTCCTGAACGTGTCCCAGGAGTCCCCGTGCAACTGTCCTGAGCAGGAGAGCATTGCACACAGAAGACAGTCCATCGCACAGCGCCGACTATCTACAAAGGTCTGAGAGGGGCGCGTCCCTCTTGTGTTTCCGCTTTTTGCCATGGTAATACTGATTATTGGATTTGCCTTGATGCTGTTTGTTTGTCATCAAGGAACCATGGCTTGTCTGAGTTGTACCTTGGAAGCCTTTGCTGGAAGAACGGAAGAGCCTTGCTGACCCGTGCTGCAGGGAGAGAAAGCAGTCAGAGAGGCATCAGTGTCACAGCTTACACACCTGCCCTCAGGACGGGCTCTCACAACTACAACTACAGCTGCACACTGACTACCAACCACTCACCCAGCAAGCATAAGAACAGGGTTCGTTCTACTGGGCTTAACACTTATACTCCGTTTTTAATGAAAGGGTAAACTACCTAATTGCGAAACTGTCCACTGTCTTGTTTTTGTAACAGTCTGTGCATTACTGGCTGGCTGGTCCTTTCCTGCTCCTGCTCCTGTCGCCTGTGCCTTTCTCCTGACCAGCCTCTCCTATCAGTCCTGACACTTAACTTGCTATCTCTCCTTGAGTTTGTGTTTGTGGCAATGGCCGAGGCTGTGGGAGGAGAAAGGGCACTCGGTGAGTCAAATCAGACACACGGTGACTTAATGGGCCAGTCGTCTCCACAGCCAAGTGGCCTCTTCGCAGAGCCCAGTACCCATGGCCTTCTCCCCTTATTAACTCATGGTAACAACTGTAAGCAACGACAACGCTTAAAAAATAAGGGTAAATATAATGTAACCCAAGCAACCACACCTCACAACTACGTGACACGTTCAACACAAGGAAAAAGGTTATGAAGTATTTAGAAAGGATAAGATTATTCCACACATGCATGCCACTGTCATGAAATCCTGCAAAAACTCCACAGGGAGTTTATTTCAAATACACCTGCGACCTTTTATTACTCGATGCCTCTTTTTTGTTGTTGCCAGGGATTGAATCCAAGGCCCCAAGAATGCTTAGCAGGCACCGAACACACCCTCCCTGTCCCTCTGGACTGTGTGAGAGAGGGGCTGGGGTGTGGGTGGGAGAACATTTAACTTTCTGAGCATACTCTGGCCTTGGATTCTATCCCAAGCACGGCAGACAAGACAACAGAACTGTGACAAGGTGGGCTGGATGGGGCACCCTGTGAGGGCCGGCACTGGATTCCCACACAGGCTGACGTGACAACAGTGTCTCAAGATGTCCTCTTACTAGAAACAGGGTCATGCACTGGATCCTCTTCAAACACAACAGATTTGTTCTTTAATCTAGTATTTTCTTTAAACCCATGAAAACTACTGTTCACATAAAAAATTCTACTTTTCATTGAACACTAACAGTAAAAACACAAATTCCACACACCTGAGATTTGTTGGTGCTGTTGGGCGTGTTAGTGGTTTGGGTGCTCTGCATTTTCCCAACTGTCGGAGAGGACTCCAAGGACACATCCTGTGACCCTACTCGGTTCGCAGTGGATGGACGGCAGAGCAGCTGTTTCGGAGTTTTGCAAGGTGTCGCATCTGAGTCCTAACACAAGTCACACACATGACAACGAGAAATGTTAGTATCTGACACTGTCAATACCTAGAAAACAAAGCCACCTAAGCACTTGCTGGACAAACTGAAGTTCCAGAGGTCTGGGGGCTTGAGGAGGACTCCACAGAGTGAGCTGCTCAGGCTCCTTCCAGGCTGTTAAAGGGACGTGTCTTGTCAGTGGCTGTGCGTCGGCCAGGCCACTGCCCACCTCGGACTGGGGAATCGGCTGTGGAGGAGCTCAGCGGTCACGGTGTGTGCTTGTGTTTTCATACACGAATCATGTCAGTACCAAGGAAAGAGCATGGCAAGGCTACAGGTGATGGGGTTTAGGGCCTCAATCTTGGGAGCTTTGTGAAGACAGGTCTTTTCCACCAAGTGCACAGTGGTCGCAGTGGGCTGAGCCCTGTCTGTAGCTATCCTTAGCCCTGGCACACTACCTGGCCTCAAGTCAAAGTCTCAGTCTTCCGCTCGCCCTCACCCTATGTCTGGGACATCCAACTGAGCACGTGTGCTCCAGAGCGCCTCCCCAGGACCCGCAAGGCGCCCGAGGGAAGTCTGCACAGGAACGGCTGCAGCTGGGTCACGTCAGGTGGCCCTCCGGAACAACATGCAAGCATGTCCCTTACACCCTTCGTAATGTCACACGGTGAACTCAAAATTCAAACACAGGAATAGGTAAGGCAACTTTAAATCTTAATTCACTCAAAATTTACCTGAACAGAGAAAATTCAGAATTCAACTGCGTTTGAATTTTAATCAGAGAAGAGGTAGTAGATTTTAGTTTGGGGAAGGAAAGAAATGAGGAGGAGGTCCTAATAAAAGGTTTCTTTTTAGACTGATAGAAATATTCTCAAAACAGAATAGCAACAGCTGTGTAACATTGGGGATATATTAAAAACCACCAAATTTATAGGTTTAACAGTAAGTTTTATGACATGTGAATTGTATCTCAATTTTTAAAAACTTAAATCAGGAAAACCTTATTCTGAATGAAAGAAGCCTTATTTTAAAAAAAGAATATATGCTGTATGAATTATATGAAATTCTGGAACAAGCAAAACTAAACTATGGTGTTTGGAAATCCTAAACAGTGGTTCCCTCTATAAATCTGCGGCACTTCTTGGGGTGAGGACGATATGGTATACCTTGTTATATACCTGGGTTACACGCAGGTATACATTTAGTAAAATGCAAATGCACAATTCAGGTTCTTTTTTTGACAACTGCGTATCAAAAGAAAATACTACAAGCAAACACTGAAGTCTAGTTAATAATGTACCATACGGAAGTTTGGCAGAAGTGTACTGATTGACAAACTACTGTAGAGAAGAGTAAGAGGAATTAATAGGCAGAGGACAGACAAGTATATGATGAGTAAAATGTTAATGGCACAATCTCATGGTGGGTAGAGAGACAAATAAAATTCTTTCACCGTACGCTTGAAATTTTTCAGAAGAAAATGTTGAGAAAAAGAACAAGTATGAAAGTTATTAAAACCAGCAAAGGAAGCTGCCTTTACCCCATGGATGACTGAGTCTCGCGAGACAACGGGACAGAACAAGGTTTCAAAGCTAGTGGGTCTTGTACTTACCACATCGCTGGAGCTGGACTGCGTGGCAGAAGACGACGACACCGGACCTGATGAAGAGTTTGAAGAGTGTTTACTAAGAGATTCCGAAGTTTTACTTCTACATTTTCCAAGGGCTTCATTTTCTTCAGACAGATTATTATTACATTTATCTAACTGCTGAGTATCTACTATCAAGGTAACACCATTTCCTGAAAGAGTGGCAAAAGATTGGAAAACGTTTCTTCCCATTAAATACATACAACACAGAAAAGCCTCTACTTGGTCAGCATTGGAAAAAAACCTCACCATTGCATGACGGCTCCGGCCTGTTCTGCAAGCCCCACTGCTTGGAGATCCAATCTCTGTACGTAGCAACTTCATCTGTTACTCTAATTATCCTACCTAATATGCTGTAGGTATTTAAGAGAAAGGAAAGGTACGTGAATTTGAAGATACGCTACAAACAGTGTGGACGCATTAGAATGATTGTAGTGAAACTTTTACCTCTCAGTTTCGTTGTTGGGATAGTATTTTGCTATTGGTGATACAGCATGACTCAAAACAACATAGGCATAATCAAAGGCCTGTTTCACTTGCATGGCCCCATAGGAACTCCTTCCAACATCGTTACCTTTAGAGGAAATGTACACACAGAGCAGTAAGCTTGACCACTGCTCTACAGGAGGTATGTGCTGACCAGCCCTCTGCCACCAGCAGCCCCCCTGGGTGGGGGTGCTCCCCCAGAGCTGAGCTGTTGTCTAGACACAGTCAGCACTTCACCGTGATGTCAACAGGAGCTGCCTATGCGTTTTCTGGCTCAGCAAGGGTTTTACCACACCTACAAATAGTCATGCAAACAAAAGAGATAGCTGCCTATGCTCTCCTAGGAACCAAACTGAACCAAACCAAATACCAGATTTCTTTCTATCTTTTTTTTGTTTTTGATTAGCCAGGACAATTATTTCATTTCCCATATTAAATTATGAGCTTCTAAAAATCAAGGACTGGGCCAGGGATTTAGCTCAGTGGCACCACTACCTGCCTTATAAGCACAAGGTTGTGAGTTCGATCACCAGTGCCACATACATACATAAGGCAAGGACTGCCATGCATTTGTATAGAGCCCATGCTCAAGGAATATATTTCCTCAATGACTAAAGCTACAGAACTATTAATGTTTAAAATACATTTCAATAAGCCAGAAAACAGCTCCTAGGCAATGACTGTATCTTATCAATCATTTTCCTTACTCTCAAAGTTACATGTCAAAGCAACTGACTAAAAGCACTTTTACCAAAATTCAATAATGCAGAACATATACCAGGAAAAAAATACTGTCCACAAAAGATAAGATACAAACACATATACTTCATGACAGCAAGAAAGGAATTTATTTCCTGTTCATTTTCAAGCTGCAGAAGTAGAAAAAGCACAGGAGGACTACGCAAAGTTAGAGAGGAAAGAAGCACCCTAAAACAAGCAGATACATTCTCTCCTTCACCCACTCTGCTCATGAATTCAAAGACATACAGTACGCCCGCTCTAAGGACTTCAGAATATTCCCTTAAAGGCCTTGGGGAAAACCGGCTGGGCTCACCACAGAACACAGAAAAAGGAAACTTTCTTTTCCTGTGGCACCAAACTGGAGGCGCATGCAGCCCAGGGAAGGAATTCCTACCCCACTGCGTACGGACACGCCCCTACCACCGGCTCACCTGCGAGTCTGCACATCTAGGGGGAAGGTCTCTCAATTTGGTGTGAAGATATTTTGACCAAAAAAACCCCGTATTTAGAAATTACTCTTTGTTTTCATCCAAATAGAATTTGAACTAGAAGGAAACTGACAGTGCCCTCTCTCTGGGTGCCCACAAATTTACCTAATTTCAATACCTGGTTGTAAAGGATCTTCAATATAAAGCATTGAAGGTCTGTAGCCATCCAACATATTTTTCTGTACTTCGTCTTTGGCCACATATGAACCACCATCCTTTATCCGGATGCCAGTCTTTAAATAATTGAAGTGTCGTCCATATAATTCAAAAAATTCTATTAGGAGAACACCATAGTTTGTATTGGGGATGCAAGCATCTTCCCTGGGATGTAACTAAAGAGATAAAAGAGAGAGAAGAAATTATTTTAGATTTTTTTCTAAATTATTAGAGGAGGAATGTAAGTAACATCCTAACCTCTCTAAGCAGGATTATAATTCTGGTTCAGCACAGCGGCCTATAGGCGAGTAACAGCAGGGCTCTACTACTACTCCGGGTGACACCGTACAACAGCCCTGCGGCTGCACACTGGGGACGGGAATCCACAGGCCTGCTCAGCCGCTGCCCTGTGAGGCTGACAGGCCTGGCTCGGCCCCACAGAGTCCTTCTGACTCACAGCAGTCGTTGGCGACCAGTGCTACACAGATGCCAAAGACTAACGAGCCTCTGGACTCATCTTACCCAGCAGCAGCTTTTAATCCCAGCCACGATGAACTGCGTGGAAGACATTCTTCTTCTTTTTTTTTTTTTTTTTTTGAGACAGGGTCTTGCTTTGTCATTCAGGCTGGCCCTGAGCTCACTATGTAGTCCAGGCAAGCCTGGAACTCAGCAATCCTCCTGTCTCTGCCTCCCAAGTGCTGGGATTACAGGCGTGAGCCACCATGCCCAGCGACATTCTTATTTTTTGATTTACACTTATGGAAAGCAGACCATATCTTTTTTTTTTTTTTTTTTTTTTAGTACTGGCTGTGGAACACAGGAAGCAGTGAGCTACAACTCCAGCCCTCCTTATTTTATTTTGAGACAGAGTCTTGCTAAACTGCCTACACTGGCCCTAAATTTGTGATCCTTCTGCCTCAGCCTCCCAAGGATGGGATCAGCCATATGCTCACATATTAAAATTTGTAGTAAAAAGTCTCATACAGTATTAAAACAGCACTGTTTTACTTTAGTGCACACCAGCATGGCACACCCACATGACTTACCTGAAGGAAACTGACAGCCATTAAAAAGAGACTGTAAGAACCAATTCCACCTGTAAATACTTCATTAAGGTCCCTCTGTAATAAGAATTGTTTCAATACTAAAACCAGGTATGGCAATACAGGATATTTCTGAAAAAGAAACAAAATTATACTTTCAATAAATACCTTTCTCAATAATGTAAACTGTAGGCATCACCTGAGGTATAAACTGGCCCTCACATTACAAAGCTTGGTAGAAATATACAATAAACTTCATTTTCTATTTTAAGAGTTAGCTGTTTAAACAATGAACTCTAAGTAATTAAGGATTTTTTTCTCACTCTCAACTCTAAATCATGGTAACATGGATAAGGCTGTCTGCTTGCTACAAGACAGAAACACTTTTTATCTAATGATGCCCATCCCCATCTATGACCACAGTCCTGTGAATCTTGAATGTCAAGATTTTATCTAATGATGCCCATCCCCATCTATGACCACAGCCCTGTGAATCTTGAATGTCAATAGTACGAGGACAAAGCCTCTCGGTATCTTAAAGCATTCAATCAGCAGGATTTTTAAGGGACCCTTTTTCCTTGCCATTTGCTTCCCTGGCTAGCAGGGTCCCCGGGGTCATCCTGCAGCAGGCTGGTGCATGCATGGGCGGATAAGTACACAGATCGTCACCTTCTACACTCCTAGAGAAGAGTGGTGCTCTTGAGCATACCTGAGCTGGCAAGGATGTACAGCACGGGTCCCTTTCTATCGTCCACACATGCAGCACACTCCCCACCGCCCAGGTAGGGGTAGGGATGCCAAGGGAAACAAAGGAGGCCCAGACATCTAGAACAAGTCTCAACAGTCATTTCCAAGGGACTCTGGGGTGGCTCGTATCTCAATGCTCCCTGTACCCCAAAGCCTCATGTCCTCATTTGCAGGCCTTTTTGGAGCTGGCTGGATCTAGGGAGTGATCAAAGGATGTGTGATACTAAATTGGTGCAGTGATTGGTTTAGAGTAGTTGTGGGTGTGGACAATGGCAAGACCCACCCTGGATATGGGTGGCACCATCCAAAAGTCTTGTAGACTGGAGGGGATAACTGGGAAAGGGAGGATTTGCTGCTTCCTCCCTGCTGCCTGCTGCTTACTCTGCCATGAACTCTTTCTCCTCTGAGACAACCTCTGCCATGCCATACTGCCTTGAAGCCAGATGACTATGGACTGAAACCTCTACAAACTGAAATGAAATAAACCTTTCCTCTTTTACTAGTGGGTGTAAGGTATCTAGGCCCAGAAAGGAGAAAAGGAACTAAGATTTCTATTCTCTTCTCAACTCTTATCTCTGTATTTTGTTTCTGGTTGTTTGGTTTTGGTTTTTTGAAATATGGTCTCAATATGTAGTCCAGACTGACCTTGAACTCGATAGTCCTGACTCAAGTCTCCTATTACCTGTTTTCTAGAATTCCAAAGTGAACAATCATGACTTCCATAAGAAACAAGAAAGCTAAAGCGAGACCCTGTCTCAAAAAAAAAAAACAAGAAAGCTTATACCTTTGCAAATTATATAAAATAAGCAAGCATGGACAAGAACAACAAAAATATGGAGAATATGCTTTTACATATTGTCATAGAGGTAGGGTAGATACTGTCTCTTTTTAAAGAATTATCCAGCAAATATCTGACAGATCTATTTTTTTTTGCGATACTGAGTCCCAAACTCACAACCTTGTGCTTGCAAGGAAGGTGGCAGTGACACTGAGCTGAACCCCGGGCCCCTATCCAACAGAATTTTTAAAATATTTTTTTTCTTTTTTTGAGACAGGGTCCCACTTTGTAGTTCAGGCTGGCCCTGAGCTCACTATGCAGCCCAGACAAATCTCAAACTCAGCAATCTTCCTGCCTCTGCCTTCCAGTGCTGGGATTACAGGCGTGAGCCACCATGCCTGCCCAGCAATGTCCTGTGTCGTACTGGCTGCTGGTGGGTGTGAGTCACCACGCCCGGCAATGTTGTATGTGGTTACCGGGGATCAAACTCAGGACCTTACGCTTACTTAGATAGGCACAGAAACCAGACCTACATCTCCAGCCCTATCCAACAGAATTTTATCTGGACATCCCTTTGGCGCAGAAATTTTGCTTCCAGGAATTTTTTTTCAGTTACTTATAATGTAAAGAAAGGTGTATGTATGGAAGGATATCCAAGTTTTTTTGTAGTAGTGAAGGAATGGAGCCCTCTGTATCCTGACGAGGGATTCTTACTGTGGAGTTGGTAGAAAGAATGAAGCAAAGGGATGTCTACATAGGGAAGATTTTCCAAAATAGTTTAAGATGTAAAACAATAAGCACTAAGTAAACCACTGCTTCTGTTTCAAATTTTTAATAAGATAATAAGCCAAAAACTGAAGGTTGATGATACTAAGTTCTGTAAAACGGATCTAGCATGATTTACTTTCCACAGTCATATTATTATTGCTAAATCTGCTATTCTGCATGTTGTTATCAATTTTAGAAGTTTTTTTTCAAGAAAAAGAAAATTTATTTATATACACCTACAAAAGAGGGGAAATGCAGATAATATTTCCTTTTCCTGATTTCCTATCTCTGTACATTTTCCTGGAAAAAAAATGTTTAATACATCATGTAGTTAGTATTTTTTTCTTTTAGAAAAGGAAAGAGCTATAGAGCTGATGAATGGACAGAAAAAGATATTCTACACAAATCAAATCACTTAATGCTTTTAGCTTGAGGGGAAAGTTAGCAGCCGTTTAAGTTTCCAAAATGTTCTGCAGATGATGTTGGTAAATTTTTCCCTGTTTTGGAAGAAAATGGAACAATGAAAACAAACTATTTCAAGATAAAGGTAAGAAAATCTGTTAGCACCACTTTTTAAGTGATCTGGGGATTAAAACTGAGAAAGCTTCTTAGGGAAGTTCTTAATCTGGACCCTTGCTGGGGATTCAAACCAGACGGGAGTCAGCGACACAGCATGATCTCAGCCTTCAACTAAGCCTAAGAGTCCAAAGCAGAGAATTTCTTAAAAAAAATTCTTGACTCTGAATTTTTACTAAGGTTATGCTGTACTGTAATTACTGATCATTACAAGCAAAATCAAAGAAAATAAAACAAATGATGCCAGGGATTTAGCTAAAGTGGTACCGCACCTACCTTGGAAGAACAAGGGCCCAAGTTTGATCCCTGGTACTACCAAAAAAAAAAAAAACAAAAAACAAACAAACCCAAGTGCACAGAACAGAAAGAAGCATTGGTCAGCACATCATATAGATATAGAAATAGCTTAGCAAAAGAAATCAGGGCATCACCATAACAGACCTGCAGGCACAATTACATCCCCTGATGGTCTTAGCAAGCACACACCACAGAGTCTCTGACCTTAGTAAAATCTTTGATGAGGTCTGCAGCTCTCACTCCGTTCTGGACATTAAAGCTGATATCAACTTTTACTTCGGTAAAAGAATCTGTTAATTTAATAATAGGTACCTAGAAAGAGAAGAATGGAAAAGGTAAAATACCCAAATTGAATGACAAGACGGAGATGCTTGAGGTCTCCACGTTTTTGTGAGAATATAAAACGCGAAGTGTTCTGAATACCACGCCCACAGCTCTTCTTTAGGTAATTTATGCTACATGCTTAGCATTTAACCCATGCAATGTATTTTATAACTGCTATCAAGAGAAACTGTGTTAGTTTTGGTGTCCAAATAGTGTTATTTGCTCATTTTTAAATTGTACATTTCAATTCTACAACATGAAGGAGTTTTGATATACTTATCTTGATATGTACATAAGTGA